>CAIGRT010087883.1:0-16640 GCA_903798405.1 Fraxinus platypoda
GAAAGGTAACCCGTGAAACCTGGGCTTGGCTGCTATGTGTTTTTAATGAAAGAGAGAGAGAAGTGCATTCCAAAAATATGAAGAAAATTAAACTACAGAGAAGGCGCTACATACTGGAGAAGAAGGTAGCAAGGCCGACAATTGGCGTCAAACACGATGCAGGAGAAGAAGATCGTTAATTACGGGTTGAGGCGTGAGGATGTAAAAGCTTTGTCAAGGTTTGTGAATGTGAATTGAATTGTCGGTTGTTGCTAATTGAATTGGATTGCGTTTTTTTAATGGGCCACAAGATTGCCTATAAATTGAGAGTTTCCACGACATTCATTGGCCATTGTTATAGAATCGTATTTTAACAACGATAAATAAACATTGCAAAAAAGTAAAATTTTTCACAGCAGTTACTGAACGTTGCAAAATGCTATATTTCTTAATTTCAACAACAATCAATGAATGTTGCTGTAGAATGAATTTTTAATAATGGTCAAGAAACGTTGCAAAAGATAAAAAATTTCATAATAGTCAATGACGTTGCAAAATGCGACATTAGCAACATGCATTTAAAAATGTTGCCAAATCTCAATTATGTTAACTAATGGTAACATTCACTTATTAGAATGTCACGATAGACCCCTTTAGCAATACTCAATTAATGAATGTTGCTTTTTGCATGTTGCAAAATGCTTTTTTTGTTGTAGTGAATATTGAACGAAAAACATTACATTCAAACAAATATTTATCTATTATAAATTTGTATAGTTGAAACAATATGACTAGATCGAATAACTACACCACTTTGTTATGCAATTCAAAGTTTATAGAATACTAACCTTTTCCTTGAGACAGAAAAGAAGAGTTTTTTTGTAAATTCAATTTGCTAGAATTTCTTGACTTTCTTTGATTGAAAGAAAAAATATTTTTGTCCTATCTCAACTAGATTTGTGAGAAGAAAGACTAATAAATTTTGCAAACTCAATTGGCTAAAACATCGTGCTGATAACATATTATTAAACAGAGAGAAAAAGAGAAGAAAATAGAAAAGTTAATAGATTCGTGTGTATTTTATTAAGAACCAAAGTCCCATATTTATAGGAAAGAATTATGGTTGTAAAGGATACAATAGTCATTCATAAAATACTACTTTATTACAACTTTTTGTTGTTTGATTCAATTATTATTTTTGTTTCCCTTGCATTAGATCTAACCATGGATTTTATTTCTTTTCGGAGAAAGTCATTAAATTTGGAGAGGTCTGGGATTGAAAATTTTTATTTTTCTTTGATTCAAAGGTATAATTAATTTTTATAAAATTGTTCTCTGGACACTTTGTTTCATTGATTTACGTCCCATTATGTGATGAAGCTTTGAAGAAGATTTTCGGCCTTATTATTTGATTATAATATAAATATTTTAAATATTAAACTTTGTTCGTTGTTTTATTGAATTTATAGATTTAGTTTCAGAAAAATTTCTTGTGAAGAAACAAATTGAATGGATACTACGATTTGGGAACTCAACTTTTAGATTCTGTTTGACGACCATTTTTTGGATAAAATAGAATTTTGAATAGTGATTTTTTGGAGAATATGTGGTTAAAAAGTAAGAATTTTTTTTTATTTACGTACAAAATATTTTATTGTGTTAATGTATGGTTGAAAATAAGTATGTAAAAAAAAAAAAAGAGTTGAAATAATGGTTGTCAAACCTGAAAGATATATTTTATAGAGCTTGAGTTAGATTGTTGCAATGATATGAAAAGAGTAAGAGAGCATGTAGGGGAAGTTAAAACATGCAATTGTCCCTTCATTTTACATCTTTATTTCTATAAAAAATAAAACGGTCTCTACCTTTCCTCCTTTCTCTCTCCTAAGAAATTTATTTTTATGTAAAAAGGTAAATTTTGAAACAAATAATTTTGTTATTGACAAAAATCTATTTACTTATTCTCACCATATGGTAAGTGTTACTCTAAAAAAAGGTGAGAAAAATGGTAAATTATTCAAACATATTTGAAAAAAAAAAAAAATCAATTAAAATTAATATTTAAGTAATTTTTAAAGTTTAACCAAAAATTATGGAAAATAAGTCAGTAACATTAAAAAGGTGTATCTTGACACTGTTCTTCAACGTGACATAATAGTTAATTTTACAATGTCACTATAAATTCATCGCTAGTGTATCAACGAAGTTAAGAAAGCTCGCAGCACAATCTCTTAAAAAATTATAGCTCCGTCCTTGCACGTTCTTTATACATACCACCCACCATTCATATCAATTAAACTATTTAATAAAGTGTTAAGATGACAGTGTAACGATTTTCTGCCCGTAACTTGAAAGAAGTTCAATAAAATTAATCATTTCGACGAAGTGATCATAGTAATATTTCTTTGAAGAAGGATCTAGCCCTCAAATCATTGCTATACACAATCATGTAAGAAACTATGTGCAAAAACTTCACTTCTCTCCTAGTCCTAGAAGACTAAATTTACAGGAAATTTTGAACTTCCATGGAGTGGACTTTCTTGTGTACCACTTCGATCGTGGAAAGCTACTGTATTAACAATACACTAATCGACGCATTCATTGTACATAGAAAATAATAAAGGTAATATCATTTATTTCTTTATTGAAATCTCACTTTCAATTTAACCTTAATTATCATGAATTTTGTCCCTTCTTATTTAAGTTTCATGGACCACTCTCATGATAACACAGAACATATAATGCAATACACAAAATTGATTAGCTACTTTAGTATAATTATTCATATATTATCTTGTCATCAGCAGAGACATGATAACATGAAATCTTTTGATGACGCCACAACGAACTAAACTCTATTCTTAATAAATTTAGGGTCGACTAAACCCCACAAGTAGTAACCAAATATATTTGTCTTCTACGCGAAACAGAAAATTCCCGACCTCTTAAGTCTTAAGCACATCAGAAACTTATAATGTAATATATTCTTCTGCTACTTACAGCTGAGAACTTATGGCTGTCCTTAGTAACATAATAGTCGCTGTTGCCTGCTGTTTTCTCATTTACATCCTGTTTATACTGAGTAAATTACTGAATAAAGTATGGTTGAACCCGATTCGAATCCAATATATGATGAAGTTGCAAGGAATCAAAGGCCCTTCGTACAAATTCCTATATGGAAACACTGCAGAGATACTCAACATGAGAAAAGAATCTATGGGCAAAGGAATGAGCAATATGGATCACAACATATTCCCCAGAATTCTACCTCATGTACACGCATGGGTAAACACATACGGTAATTTTTCTCGATTATATATCATCGGCTCATTGAAGATGTAGGATTTCATTTGTTTGATAAGGACGTATATGGTGTGTTTAATAGCACTAGTATTAAGGAAGAAAAGAAGCTTAAATCTTGTTTATTATACTGTTTTATTTTATCGAGGTAAACATGGTTTTTTCACCATCTTTATGTATAGGAGCGAACTTCCTCAATTGGTTTGGTCCTCAAGCTCAACTAGTTGTTACTGAACCAGAGGTTATCAAAGAAATACTGAATAATAAATATGGAAATTACCCAAAAATAGACCTTGAAGGCTTTGCAAAGAAGCTGTTGGGAGATGGGCTTTCATCATCGAAAGGTGAAAAGTGGGCAAATATGCGACAAGTAGCCAACCATGTTTTCCATGCCGAGAGCCTCAAAGTAAGATGCAATATTCGATACTAATCAATTGTATTTTATAGAACTTGACAAAGGAGTTATCGATCTCAAATTAATTTGAAACATGACTTGGTTTGTTGCTGACGAGGGGATTAATAATGCAGAATATGGTTCCGGCAATGATCTCAAGTGTGGAGATGATGCTAGAGAAGTGGAAGGAACACGAAGGAAATGAGATTGAAGTATTCGAAGAGTTCAGGGTACTGACATCAGAAGTCATTTCGAAAACAGCATTTGGAAGCAGCTATTTGGAAGGGAAGAATATATTTGATATGCTGATGAAGTTGACTGTATTAGTATCCCGAAATGTTCACAAAATCAAGTTCCCTGGCATCAGGTAAATTTTCTTACTTTCGTTCATACAAATCATCTTGATCCTCTCAGAATCAAAGCATTCGAAACAGATAAAAATTCTAACTTGAATAAAAATAAAATAAGCCCGGGTCGAAGACAGTATCCCCTGGTTTTCAAAATCAGACGCTATAGACATGTTTGGTAGGCTGGGCTGGACAAGATAAAGGAAGCAAAAGAACATAAAATCATGCATGTTGTGTGGTCCAGTATGTCTAATATTGTATACTGAACATGTTCTGTATGGATTATTTTTTTCTCAATCCCATCTTGACATACAAATTCACATGCTTTTGCAGCCGCTTTGTGAAAAGTAGTGATGAAATAGAATCGGAGAAACTCGAGCAGGGGATACAAGATTGTATTGTAAAAATAATAGATCAAAGAGAGCAAGGTAGGGATGAGAGAGACAAAAACTTCAAGAGTGATTTTCTCGGAAAACTCTTACAAGCTAACGAGGAGACTGATCGATATAAGAGGATGTCAATAAAAGCTATAGTTGATGAGTGCAAGACATTCTATTTTGCTGGACACGAAACAACAACAGCGTTGCTAGCATGGACCGTTCTTCTTCTAGCTACAAACGAAGAGTGGCAAGACAGCGCAAGGCAAGAGGTGATTAGACTATTTGGACAGACAAATCCAAATCCAGACGCCATTGCAAGACTGAAAATTGTAACCCATTCTTCTCTGGTCGAATTTTCTAAAAATCGTCTCTCAGTGTCAGTATCGGTCTTACTAAGTGCTTCATAACATATTCGATTTCTAATACAGATAAACATGATCATTGAGGAGTCATTGAGGCTTTACCCTCCAGTGCCTGCAATTAAGAGAAAGGTTTCCAAGGAAGTTCGACTAGGAAACTTAACTCTTCCACCCAATACAGAGCTATACATTTCACCTCTAGCACTTCACCATGACCCTAAAATATGGGGAGAAGATGCTCATCTGTTTCGACCCGAGAGATTTTCAGGAGGCATTGTCAAGGCCACGAAGAATAACCCGGTAGCTTTTTTGCCATTCGGGTTTGGACCACGAACTTGTGTGGGACTAAGTTTCGCAATGATCGAAGCAAAAATTGCCCTTTCGATGATTCTGCAGCGCTACCGGTTCACACTATCACCAACGTATATTCACTCTCCAGTTCAGCTTTTCATGATTCGTCCGCAGCATGGAGTTCAAGTGATTCTACACAAAATTTGAGGGATATGATGTTTTAGAGTAAATGACACTCATATCTCTTCAGTTTCTCAAATAATTTGAACATCCCTCCTTGAAATTTAATCAGTTCTATGAAATTTTACTTTTTCTATAAGTGATTCTATGTTTTTTAATGCAAATGTTGAAATTCTTAAGCAACTGAGAGTAGACATTCAATAATTTTTCTAACAACCATTGCAGATTCAAATGTTTACCCATATATGATGTGATGATCTGATTTCCACACATCGAATCATGAAATTAATAATCATCAAATCAAGAAATATTAATTGTGGTCCTAAAACATTTAAAAAACATTAGCTGTAATCAAATCCACATTAGAATTCACATTTACAAAAATAAATAAATAAATAAAATCCAATGTGATCACAATTTTCTCACTTTATGATATACTTGAAAGTTATATGATCCCAACAAATGAAAGATACAATTATTATAGAATAAACTGTCAACTGATTGGTACAAAATAAGATAATAATAAATGGAAAGAAAATCATGATTTGCAAGAAAGAAATCAGAGAAAAATCTCTAAGATGCTCTATTATTTTACCTAAGAAAGTCACGAGCGGACATAGTTGTACATACGGAAGGAAGACTTAGCTAGTCGGATCGCATGTGACATAAGTTTGGCTATAACAAGTCATAAAGTCGAGAGGCAAATGAAAATTAACTTGGTAATTACTTTAAATCTGTCGGTAGATCTACTAATAAATAGCACAAAACCTTGAAGAAGGAATCGATTTCAAATTTGTTAGGGATAAGGCTCAATTGTAGAACATCGAAGAGTCATTTTAACACCAAATGTGACTTTTTAAATGAATAAGCATTGTTCATTCGTTGACGACCTACAAACTAGTAAGCTACAAAGGTGAAAGAGTAGGGATACAAAGCTCGAAATGGAAGCAGCTTTGATGTTATGGAGAATTTTGATTTTCTAAAGGGGGCTGAATCAAAATATCAAAGACTTGCACGCAACAAAACTGAAGGTTTGAAGACCCAGTTGCTACAAATAAAATATTTAGGACTGAGTTGATATACTTTCAATAAATTAGGGGCCTTGATTGTAATTATTTCCTAAAGTTAAATCAGCTGCAGTTCAGCCGTTACAGTGTTCTGTTTAGTCTGATCTTGAAGACAAAAACCCTACTGCAGGGTTTGCCCTTCCGGTACTCTCTCTCTCTCTCTCGCTCTCTCTCTCTCTCTCTCTTGTGTGTGTGTGTGTGTGTGTGTGTGTTAATATCTGAAGTGTGTGAGTAGAAATAAAGTTGTCAATTGTTTAGAGTTATTCTTTCAATTAATGTAGCATTTAAATTAAATCATTTTGTTTTGTTTGATTTGATTTGCTCATTGTTTAGTTAGATTAATTTCTTGATTTTAGAATTTTGGTTGATTTTTGTTGCATATACCTAAGCACAAAGTATGTTAATTTTCAATATTTCAGCTGCTCCTTTAAGCCTTCAAGAAACAATGTTGGCTACTAAAACCCTTCCTCTGACTTTGCCTCTGTCCACACCCTCAAAAATATCTGATGATTTTGCACTCTCATTCAAGAACTTCATTCCGGTCCCAAAATACAATGGAAAACACAAAATCACATGTCTCAGTTCATCGTCACAGTCAGTAATTGCGCCAGAAATGAGTACACAATCCATCACGGCACAAACCCGGGTCAAGATTTTATCCGAAGCATTACCCTTTATTCAGAAATTCCGTGGCAAGACTATAGTAGTTAAATATGGAGGAGCTGCGATGAAGTCCGAGTCACTCCAGGCTTCTGTAATTGCGGACATCGTCCTCCTCTCATGTGTTGGCCTCCGCATTGTCTTTGTGCACGGTGGTGGGCCCGAGATCAACCAGTGGCTGGGAAAACTCAGCATCAAGCCCAATTTTCTTAATGGCCTTAGAGTCACCGATGCCTCCACCATGGAAATTGTGTCGATGGTGTTGGTTGGTAAAGTGAATAAACATCTTGTTGCTTTGATCAACAAAGCTGGTGCCACTGCAGTTGGCTTATCTGGGATCGATGGTCGGATTTTGACAGCTCGGCCCTCTCCCAATGCTGCAAAGCTTGGGTTTGTTGGGGACATTGCCAGTGTTGACCCCTCTATAATCCTGCCACTTGTGGATAATAACCATATCCCAGTGATTGCCTCTGTAGCGGCTGATGCATCAGGACAGTCATATAATATTAATGCAGACACAGCTGCTGGTGAGCTTGCAGCGGCTTTGAGTGCAGAGAAGTTGATTCTGTTGACTGATGTGGCGGGGATATTGGAGGACCGTGATGATCCAGGGAGCTTGGTGAAGGAGATTGATATCAAAGGGGTGAAGATGATGATGGAGGATGGGAAGATTGCAGGTGGGATGATCCCCAAGGTGAACTGCTGCGTAAGGTCTCTGGCCCAAGGTGTTCGGACAGCTAGTATAATCGATGGGCGGTTGGAGCATTCACTACTTCTCGAGATTCTAACTGATAAAGGGGCTGGAACGATGATCACTGGGTAAACTACTTCCCATAAGTTGTATGCAACGTTTGGTTGAACCAGCTGCTTCTCCATCACCTCCTCCTAGAGGAAGTTCCTTATCCAGTAGAAGGAGAGGCATCGACGGTGGCCCACTCGAGGTTTTTTACTCAAAAAATAAACTCTTTTGCAATTCACTCGTTACTTGTGCTTGTAAGTTGACTATAAGTAAAATTTTACTGTTAACATAAATATGCATTCTAGTAACTGAGCTTGAACATGTAATCTTTAGGAAAGTTATTCTTAAGAAACTATTAGCATCTGAATTGCTTTGGTGATGAGTCCTTTTAGTAGAGTTTGCATAAATGTTTTTCCTTGGTTCTTTATGGTACACAAAGCCCATTTCTACTCTTTGTTATGTCTTAAAATGTGCAACGGATTTGCCAAGAAAAACCATATATAACTATGAGATTTATTGGAACAGTATCTCTTTCTATTTTGTGTAATCGTTGCTTGAAATCTCTGATGTATGGTGACCTATTGTGTATACACGCCCCTGTTGTAATTTAATGAAAAGAGTTTATCTAACCCGTTTGATGGTCATTATTCTGAAAAAATAGAGTTTTGAATAATTATTTTTTGAAAAATGTGTAGTTAAAAAGTAGGGAAAATATCCGATTTTATTATTATTATTTAATTGTTTTTGCTCGCAGGGCCGATCTGTGAACTGGCCACTAGCAACCAGCACAGGCCTTTGGTTTTAGGTGTTACTTTTACGAAGTTGTTCGCTTAAACCTTTGTTCACTTTTTTTATAAGGTCCTTAATTTTGCATCGATCATAAATTATAAATTATATAATGAATATTCATAAATTCGGAGTTCTAAACACTGATGTGTTGATCATATAATCAAATCCATTAATTTCTCAACATCATCTTTAAAACAAAAAACTCCAAATGCAATGAAAACAAACCAAATATATGATACTGTACTGCCTATTAATACATTCTGATAATTACGAGCAAGTGTCCCGAATTACAGAAACTCAACACTTTGGCTGAGTATGGTCGACTTCAAACGTACGAGTTATGCAGTACTTTAGTAGTCAATTCTTCTTACCACGTAGATCCAGGAAATATGATTTGGCGAGTTATGCAGTACTTTAGTAGTCAATTCTTCTTACCACGTAGATCCAGGAAATATGATTTGGGATTGCTTTCAAATTTAGACCTTAACATCCTATCACCATTTTTCCTCCCGGAGCTTTCATAGTCTTAGCTGCTGCTTTCTTCCTGCAGATCTTGCAGCAGAAGAAACACACAAGTAGGAACAACAGTCCGATGATGATAATAGCAATAAACTGCGAGTGTAAATGATCAACGTTAATGCCACCACGCTCTATATTCAACTCGTCTGAAATATTTTTGAAGTCCCAACCAAATTTCTGCTGGAAATAGTTCATCACTTTGTAGGGATTGCCAGTTTTGTCCAACTTTTCTTGGAAACTTTTCAATGCGGAAACTGCTCCCACCCTCTTCAATTTCACCTGCATCTGCATGTCTTTCATCATGCTTTCTGCTCCAAGTTTCTTTAACTTCTCCTGCACATAATTTATAACGTTCTCCATCTCTCGATCTCTCAATACAAAGGAGATTCTTCAGGAGAAGAGAATTTGATGAAGCAGTCAAGTAAACTGATGCATCCAAAGTTTTCTCTATGCTGGCCCATTATCTTTTCCAACAAATATATAATGGAGTAGGCCAAGGTAAAAAGTGATCAGGTCCGTTTCTAACTACTTTAAATTCTCTTTCTTTTCATCTTCTAAACAAATTCTCTTTGCTTGACTCCACTCCACTCCACTGCTCTGGTCTTAGTTTAAAATTATCTATTTTTCAAGTCACCAACAAATAAATGGAAACGGCAAAATTCAATGACCCTACTAATTAGTGCCCATGTTATGTTTTCAAACTTTAAAGATTCTATCCACATATTTTCATAAACTAGCAATGTTTAAAAATGTGTAATTGAATAATGAAGCGTCTTCCTTCGTAAGCCTCATCGTAAAATAAAATGTCAAAAAATTATTTAAATGCTAAATAAGCGCATAATAAATCATAAATGATCTTCAAAATTCATAATAGAACAATTAAAAGTGGGCAAACAAACCAAATAAATTCTTCAAAGTAACCAAAAAAAGAGACTATTACTTTAGTTGATGGGACAGTGGGCCATTCTCAAAGTGAGTCTAGGAGTAATACTTTTTTTCTTTTTTTAATGATTTAGTGGGACAATGGGCTATTCTTCACACCTATACCAAAGTAAATAATTGTTGAAAATTAAGGAGCATACGCCTCACAAGCCAATACTTATTCAACCCTTTTGGGCAAAGTTCTGGAAAATTCAAATCCAACCCTTCCGACTTGAAGTTCGAATTTTCCAACTATCTATTCCAGCTATACTTCAGGCCACTTACAACTTTCATTTTGCCCTTGCATTTTACTTTGTTTGGCTAACATGGAGTAGGATGTATATGGCTGGCACGTGCTTGAACCCAGATAGGAAGAACTTTGAAATCTGGGCAAAGCAAGGAGCAAGCAAGGAATCCGGTCAGCAACACTGTTTTGACATTGAAGATTCAAGATCATGGCCAGCTGGTGTTTTACTTGATTGGGAAATGGAATTTACACTATTGTATCCCAGCAATATCCACTGCTTTAAGCAGTATTGGGCACCCGTTTTTTGGCAATTCTTGCTGCCTAACATGATCTAATTCATGCAAATGATGGATTAGTTCAAAGACATTAGCAAGTTTAAAGTTGTTATATTTAATTGACTTCAATTATTGTTTTGGGTCATTAGACCGATTGTAACATTAATTTTGTAAGCCCGGAGATGCCCCGGAAAAATAAAATAAAAAATCATCTAATATAATTTCAACTTAGATTAATAATTTGCACCCTGTTTTGGGAACGAGGCACAAGTAATCCCAATGAAAATGATAAATTACACACGGCAAAATGAAGCACTTCGTAATTTATAGATGATATGCACATTTCAGAACTTAACTGAAGTTTGCTCGATCAAGAATTGATGCCCATTGCCTCAGATCGATATACAAACATGAACTGAGCTTGCTTGCACCCAATGAATGGCAAGCTGGGCACTCAAATCCCAGCAAAAACACAATGACATGGATCGTCAGAGTGGTTAATAGGAAATCTATATAAGGCTTTTTTTCTTTCATGGTTTCAACAATCAATTTTTTCATAGGGAAGAATAACTTTAATCAAATGAATTAATAACTTACCACAACGAAATGAACACAAACTGCAAAATATAGACTTCACCTCCTCCTCTTCTTGCTTCTTCCCAATTGTCCCGATTTAAATGCATGCTCTTGTTCTTGGAGAAAAGCTTTAGCTTGTCCATATTTTTCAGCTCTTTCTTCTGCCAGTTGTGCCTTGTCCCTTTCCTTAACCTCCAACAAGAAGTAATTATCTTTCCGCAATTCACGGGCGGCACCTTTAGCTTCCTGTCTTAAAAGTTTCTTTAATTTTTTCCTTTGAGCTCGCTCACGATCTGGATCATAATCTCTTCCCTTTACAAAGCTGCATTTAATAATTAATAATGAAAAAATCAAGTCAGCAAATGAAATTAAGTGGCAGAATTTGATATAATTGAGCAAAAATGCAGTAAATAGGGTGATTACTTCTCTTCAAACTTAGGAATCTCAGTTTTAATAATCTTTGGCTTTCGCATTCGCAGTGGTTGGCGCAGCAAGTGGTATTCCCGTGCTTTCTTTCCAATAAGTTGGGAAACGTCTATGATTTGAACCTGTAATGCATCTGGTATGTAATCTTGTTTCACCAACTCACCGAGTAATTTGGAAATTGGCAAAAATATCTCCGGAAACGATTTAAATCCTTCATAACTTTTCACAAATCCTTTCAGTGTTTCAATATTAGCAAAAAGCACGCTGGCCCTGCAAGTAAAAGCTTAACACTCAGAATCCAACACGTACCAGATAACAATCTGCATTATGCTCTAAGTACCACAAATAA
Organism: Fraxinus platypoda; assembly: GCA_903798405.1. NCBI lineage: Eukaryota > Viridiplantae > Streptophyta > Magnoliopsida > Lamiales > Oleaceae > Fraxinus > Fraxinus platypoda. Next base: position 11,799 of record CAIGRT010087883.1, read on the forward strand.
ATAGCCTAAGAGTAAACCTGAAAATATCTGAGGTGAAATGAGGTGAGTCATCTGGCAAGTCCACTAACATTAGGAAATCTAGTGAATTGATCTTTTCCACTTGACCTTGCAAGCAGAGAAGTGGCCTGAGTGCTTTCATTTCCATAAGACGATATAGCTGCATAACAATAAAAATATTAATTAAATACTTCTCTTTGCAAATAAGAAAGAAGTGGGTGCTTTAAGCAATAGCCTGCAAGAAACTGCCACGAATAGAGCTTCTGAAATGTGTAAATGTAAGCGAAATAATGGAAACAAACCTTAGAATCTTCAGAAGATCCTTGTTTTTTATCAAAAGCTGCCATTAGCAAAGTTTGTATGAACATTATTGCCTCGGGACAAAACTTTTGAGATTGTCTACTGATCTGCAGAAACATTTTTGACAAATTGTTACCCAGAATCTTTAAAAAGATTGGAACAAAAAGGTTAACAGATATTATTGAAAATGCAATGGTTAACGTACATCTTATAACACCTGTTCATGCTAAAGAAACTATATCCCAAGACAACACAAAACAGGAAAAAAAAATAAAAATAAATAATAATAATAATAATAAAATAAAAATAAATTCAATAAACACATACAGAAAAAGCTTATATCATTAAATACACAAAAATGAAGATTATAGAAGAGAAGCCATTAATGGTACAACACATTACCGAGACCTTATATGTTTTCAATGTGCCTATTTACTATCAAGTTTTCGACATAACAATGTCATAACTCACAAAAGAGAAATCCTTAGTGCACATATGATCTAATAAGAATTGGATCATTAATCAACCACAATCCCACAAGGAATTTCAAATCTCACTTTAACACGAGTTCATGCAAAACTAAGGGTGAGTAAAAAGAAAATGAAAAAGCAATTGACTTTGTGTCTCCAGCAGACATGAACCATAAAAATAAAACAGTCAAAGGAACAACTGGCTTCTCTATCTATTAACCCGATCATTTCATGGACAAACTGTCAATGTTGTGCACTTGCAAAATGATTTATGCACAAACAAAGTGTAACTCAATTCTACTTAAATAGCAGTTCCATGATTTAACTCAAACATCAGAACCTAATATATTACCAGATTATGTTTTTAAGTGAAACAAAGAAAGCCTAAAGGGAACACAAAGCTCTGGTAACAAAACTTAGGAAGACAATGCATCATCAAGTTCTTAATTATTATACTGAATATCAGATCTAAAAGCGCGCACCAAAAAAACAAAACACACACACATATATATAACAGAAAAAATTAATTAAGGCTGAATAAACTTACAGAGAGCACCAAAGAGCACAAGAAGGAACCAATTATAATATCCCGGCCAGACATTATAGGACACCGCATAAGGTATTCACACATCAACAAGATAGCAGGTGTCATGACCACGTGACGAAAATCAGAGCATGGAAAAATCATGGACCACAGCCTCAAAAGAAATAGAGTCTTCATGGACGGCCAACTGCTTCTCCCTGTCATGAAGGAAGAGGTCAAGAACAGATCCAACGGGTACAAATGGAAACAAATTTTTAGCAGAAAAATTTCAGAAAGAGCAAAAATTGGAAAATCCAGAGTGTTCCATTCATACTAGCTAACCTGTATTCTTTACACCCTCACAAAACTGGGTCCGAATGTGAAGCAACCTTTGACGAGCACATATCGCTGCAAAGTATGGGATCTCGGAACTCATTTCCAGCAGTGGTTTGACGAGCAAATTCAGTAGCTTGATATTCAGTGACTTCTTATTAGCCAAAACAGCAAAATATTGCAATAACACACCATAAAATACCTGAAAGGAAATTTAAGTCTATCAAATATTGATGCATATGCAAGATACATGCTATTTTTTGCAATTTCAAGTTTACTGCATTGTTGCTTTCTACCGTAAGAGGCAGAAAATGACCAGACATACTACACTATGAGACAATTTAATTTAAACTTTTCGTTTCAACAAATAGATCATACTAAATATAGAAATAACAGATAATTATTGCCTATTCCCATTTGTAACAGAAAATAATCCTGCTCCAAATTTGTGAAAAGTTTTATCCTTGTAAAAAATGTGGACATGAAATGGATATACAAAAAAATTAAGTTACTCAAAACAAACAAATGCAGCAATGTTCCCTACCTGCATTTTCTTCCGGTTCTCTGCGGCAACAGAAATTGCATTAAATGTACGGATTCGCCTGATAGCTTCAATAATTTGATCATCAGAACGATTCTCCAATAGTGCACAAAATTCATCAAAGGTTTTAGGAGCGTCAATTGTATAGGGAAGTTCCCCTTGCTCAAGTAAATCCTTTTTTATATTTTCTTTCACTTTGCCAGCATCCAAACTATCCTTTTGTTTTCCCTTACTTCCTGATGATTTCTTATCGTTTGTCGTCCCCACACACATGCCGATATCATCATCTTCTTTTTCATCTTCATTATCAATATCACCACCTTCATCCTCTGAATCACTGTCAACATTGTCATCATCACTTTGCTCCCAGTCCTTGAGAGATTGATTCTTGTTATCATCATCACCAACCTCATCAGATCCTTCGTCTTCATCATTGTCCTTGTCATCTTCTGAATCTTCAGAATCATCATCATCATCATCATCACTCTCAAGATCATTTTCATTCTCGCTTCTCAAGATCTCAGCAATCAAGCCCAATTTAGTTCTCGGCACTGCATCATGAGAGAAGGAATCACCAAGATCATCTCCAGATATAGATCTCCGCTGCTTAGTGGAAGCTTCCTTATCTTCAGAAGCATCAATATCTTCATCACTGGAGTCATCACCAGCAGCAATCCTCTTTTGACGTTCTTCCTGAAATTGGTTACAAAAAGGACAAGTTACTCTGAATATCTTTTTATTTTGTCCCTTAAGTACATTCTTTTTCAGGCTTCAAAACTACAATTAGCTATGTTTACTATGATTTGCATTTTCTCTTTTTTAAAAGGAGTCACCACTTATAAGACTGATAATTCAAGAATTTATAATACTTATATGCTATCTTGCTGATGGGTTCAGTTATATGATCACAGAAGAATCTATGTGCGACTGGTCAAAGTCATGACCATCATCACTGTTAATACACCTATTCATAACTCCCTGAATGACCATGGCATCACTCAGTAGCAAAAGCAAAAGCAAAAGCCAAGAGAAAAGGAATGAGGTTAAAAGGGGTGGGGTTATTGGATGTACTAAGTACGGGAAGATTGCCATCTTAAATCGGATACCGAAGATAGAAAAAATTTGGGATTTTGTATCAAGTTGATTGTGTTAAAATTGTGACTATACCATGCTCGATCTATCGGCAAACATAACCCCACAACAAAAATGTATGTATCACATGTACCTCCAACCGCTCTAAGCGCTCTTTCTCCTCTTGAGCAACCTCTTCGGGTGTCTTTGTACGGTCCGAAGGCCGAGCACGCATATCCATTGCCATCTCACCGACAAGTTTGTCATAAGAATCAGGCTTTTCCTGCCAGGGTCAGTTAACAGCACATATTATGAAAGGGAAACAAAATACAAAAAGAATTTTAAAATGACATCAAATATTATATGGTAGATATAAAATACTGAATTTACTAAAAATGAGTATAGATTACAATGGAAGGAAAACGTCAAATCAAGACACGCAAATATTATAAGAAAAAGTTTCAAGATGCCCGACAATGCTAGCAGGTCATTGAAAGTTCGCGGAAACAAAGTTTACCTGTTGAGAGGAAATTTTTTCCTGGGCAGCACTGCTTCCTTCATTCTCAGCGTGATCAATTGAGATATTCTTGTTTACAAGAGATTTCAAAGCTTTCATTTTGTTGGGTTGTGTCATTGATAATAATGCCTTAGACTGAACTACAGATACAAAATCTTTGTCCAATTGTTCAATGAACTGTTCATTTTCTTCTTTATCCTTCGCTTTTTGAGCCTATTGAAAATCAGGAATAAGACAGGGAGACAATACATTAAACTAGGAGACCTAGGCAAGTAATAGAATGAATGACATAAACATATCAACAACACTACCTTGAAAAATTTGCTCTTTAAAATAATCTCTTCCATCACCTCTTTCTTGCTCTTCTGCCTCTGAAATAAGAATGACGTGAAATCATCAGAAGCAGCAGTTCATTGGTCTCGCTTTGATAATACATTACTTTCTTAAGTTACAAGTTGATTAATGACTTTGGATTCATGACCAATTCCTAGATGACAACAAAAATGTAGGATATGACAGATATCGATAACAATTCAGCAGTTTCCATACCAGAACAAGAAAAGATACTGCAAAGAAACATCACTTTTCCGAAGTTTATGAAAATGTACACTTCACGTCGTCTACCAATTGTAAAAATCTAACACAAAGAGACAATTAAATGGGAATATAACATTTGCCTCTGAGAAAAAGGTGTCAGATACATAGTCGTAACATATTGAAGATGGATGAATGATGCATATTAAGGTTAAAAATATTTTGAGTTGAGGCACAATGACCTCAAGAAGCAATTTCGCAAACATACAGAACTACAATAATTGGGGACAAAATGAGGTAAAATGGGACACTTATACCATATAGCAGCAACTTCTAATCCCTCCCTAGCCCATCTTTTCTGTCATTCAGCAGAAAGGGGAAAATAATATTATATGATCCAATTCAAGGATTGGGGGAACAAAATAATGTAATGGGACACACATCATAAAGGGGGAATACTTTTCTATTCCAATTTGCCAAATCTCGTACCTTAGGAAACAATTATATGACAGTTTTTGACTTCACCATAACAGTTAGCGGTGTCAACGAGCCGAGC
>CAIGRT010087917.1:0-20921 GCA_903798405.1 Fraxinus platypoda
CCTGATTTTTTATAATTTCCCATATAGGGCAAATACATATTTAGAAATCCAAACCAACCCAAACTCAAATCTATGCCCAATTCCAATCCAAACCCATAAAAAGCCAAACAACAAACTAAAATTTCAAACGCTAAGTCCAACATCGAAACCAACCCAAAGTTGGATTTTTACTCATCCATAATCCCAACCCAGTCTCAAATCTGAATTTGACTTTAACCCAACCCAACCAAACCCAACCCAATGAAAATACAACTCACAATCAAACTCAACCTAATTTAGACCAACCCAAATCCCTCCAAACCCAAACCAAACCAACAACAAACAGAAACTCAAACCAACCTCCAAACTAAAAATCCAATCCACGTGTGAATTAAACCCAAATCTCACCGAACCAATCCAAATTAGACCAACCTCATTATTTTTAGTGGAAATTACATGAAAACGGGTTAATAAAGGTCTAATTTCATAAATCAAGGTTGAAGTTTATTTGTTCAATTTTCAGGATTTTATCATTTTAATTAAATATTAAATCTTTTAAATAATTGATGCGCGTATCCCGTAAATTTTAGTGTTTCAAATTTGATAATATCACAGCTTCCATTTTCATTCAAACCCTATTTTTTCTCGGACACTATCTCCTCTCCACATTCTTCGCGCCCAATCTCCACCATTTTTCCAAAATTAACTGTCATAAATCTCCAAAATCAACCTCCGGTGCATTCCATTTTGTCAGTGTGAGAGCTTTTCCATCCGGCAGCGAATAGTAATGGCGAAAATGAAGGCTGAAAATAAAGGGAAGAAGACGGTGCAAACGTCGAGTAAAATAAATAAAAGGAGGACAATGGAAAGTCCCAAGAAAACTCCGGCAACAAGGCAAAAATCGCATGGATCAAGTAAAAAACAGTCCGGGAAAAAGGTATTTTCAATTTTTTTGTTCGTTTATTTCATTTGTGACCTTTTATGTGTTTGAGAAGGAGTATTGAAGGAAATCTGTGGGGGTTTCTATTTTGAAAGTGTAGTTATAATTTATACAATTATTCATGACATACAATAGTGTCGTATGTGACGAAGAGTATAATAGATCTGTGACCTACTTCCCACATGTCATGGGATATGTAATGGAAATTATAATGGGTATGTAACCTAATTCCATCACATGATATACGATTATACGTTTATGTGACCTGATTGTATTCTGTAATTTGTGACTGTGACGTTAAATGGCATGAGTATACATGTATCAGTGACCTCTTTTAAATTTTATCTCACACTCTATACTTCGATGTCATGATTTTGCAAATTTTTTTCAATATGTGACATGTTTGAAAATAATTCTATGTAAATCATTTTACAATTCTGTCTACCATTATTTGCATCTGTGACCTCGTTTATCTAATAATCCTTCACAGAATTGATTTTTTCTTTGCATTTGTCACCTCTTTCATTTGCATATATGACCTGACATAAACACGTGCTGTAGGTGTAGAAATTCATAATAGCACAACATAAATGGTTTCCTGAAAAAATCACCACGTCTATGACAAAGGGTGTTATCACAAACTTGAAGAAATATCTTAGCGAAGCCCACCGAAGTATACTCATGGGAACATGCTTTGCGCATTTTCTGGAGTGTCATGAAATCGTGCTTCAACCACAATTGATTCATTACTTTCTACTCAAACAGGTGCATACACCCAATGAAAATGAAATGTGGTTTTGCATATTCGGTAGATTTGTTAGGTTCTCTCTAGCTGAGTTCTGTTTAGTAACAGGACTGCAATGCACGGAAAACAATGATGTACATACACTTGAAAATAGTCCTTCAAGTTTGAAGAAAAAATATTTCAGTCAACTGAACATTGTGACATATGAAGATGTGAGAGATGCATTCATATCAGCTTGCCAACTTCCAGATCGGACGTTGTTGAAGTCCTTATAGATCAAGATGTAGCAATGCTTGGAGCTCTATATTTCATTACATCTTACATGGTCCCAAGAGATTACAAGAAGGTTGTTGATCATTATTTATTTGTACTTGTTGAAGATTTTTCTGCAATGGATACGCTTCTTTGGGGGAAGATCCTTTTTTATATTACTTTGAATGCATTGAGAGATGGTCTGAGTAAGAGGACAAGTCATTACAAGCTAAGAGGTCTATTACTAGCCTTTCAAGTGTGGATATACGAGACAATTCCTAGTCTTGCTGGAACTATTATCATAAGGATGTCCAAAACCCATCCTCGAATAATGAATTGGATGGTAGATGACCACCCATCCGATGCTAAAGTTGAAGGAGATTGTAAGAAGGTTGTTGATCATTATTTATTTGTACTTGTTGAAGATTTTTCTGCAATGGACACATTTTCTTGGAGGAAGATCCTTTTTTATACTACTTTGATTGCATTGAGAGATGGTTTGAGTAATAGAACAAGTCATTACAAGCTAATAGGTCTATTACTAGCTTTTCAAGTGTGGCCTTCAAGTTTAGCAGTGGATGGGTGCTCATCTGCCATCCAGGTAATTATTCGAGTATGAGTTTTGGACATCCTTGTGACAATAGTTCCAACAAGACTAGGAATCGTCTCGTATATCCACACTTGAAAGGCTAGTAATAGACCTCTTAACCTGTAATGGCTTGTCCTCTTACTCAAACTATTTCTCAATGCATTCAAAGTAGTATAAAAAAAGATCTTCTTCCAAGCCATTGCAAAAAAATCTTCAACAAGTACAAATAAATAATGATCAACAACCTTCTTCTAATCTCTTGGAAACATATAAGATGTAATGAAATACAGAGCTCCAAGCATTGCGACATCTTGATCTATAAGGATTTCAACAACGTCCGGTCTAGAAGTTGCCAACTGATATGAATGCATCCCCCATATCTTCATGTATCACAATGTTCAGTTGACTGAAATATTTTTTCTTCAAACTTGAAGGAATGTTTTCAAGTGTATGTACATCACTGTTTTTCGTGCATCGCAGTCATGTTACTAAACAGAACTCAGTCGGAGAGAACCTAACAATTCTACAGAATATGCAAAACCACATTTCATTTTCACTGGGTGTATGCACCTATCTAAGTAGAAAATAATGAATCAATTGTGGCTGAAGCACAATTTCATGACACTCCAGAAAATGCGCAAAGCATGTTCCCATGAGTATACTTCGTTGGGCTTCGCTACGATATTTCTTCAAGTTTGTGATAACACCCTTTGTCATAGACGTGGTGATTTTTCCAGAAAACCATTTATGTTGTGCTATTATGAATTTCCACACCTGCAACACGTGTTTATGTCAGGTCACATATGCAAATGAAAGAGTTGACGATGCAAAGATAAAATCAAATATGTGAAGGATTATTAGAATAAACGAGGTCACAGATGCAAATAATGGTAGACGGAATTGTAAAATGATTCACATAGAATTATTTTCAAACAGATTACATATTGAAAAAAATTTTACAAAATCATGACACAGACGTATAGAGTATGAGATAACATTTAAAAGAGGTCACGGATACATGTATACTCATGCCATTTAACGTCACATCCACAAATTACAGAATACAATCAGGTCACATAATCGTATATCATGTGATGGAATTATGTTACAAACTCATTATAATCTCTATTACATATCCAATGACATGTGGGAAGTAGGTCGCAGATCCATTATACTCTTCATCACATACGGCACTGTTGTATGCCATGAATCATTGTATAAATTATAACTATACTTCCAAAATAGAAACCCCTACACATTTCCTTCAATACTACTTCTCAAACAAATAAAAGCTCACAAATGAAATAAACGAACAAAAAAATTGAAAATACCTTCTTCTTGAACTGTTTTTTCCTTGACCCATGCGATTTTTGCCTTGTTGCCGGAGCTTTCTTGGGACTTTCCATTGTCTTCCTTTTATTTGTTATACCTAGCGTTTTCACCGTCTTCTTCCCTTAACCAAACCAATTAAAACCCAGCCCAAATTTGAACACGCTTAATTGCCAAACCCAACCCGACCAAGACCAAACCTCCAAATACAAGCCTAATCCTAAACAGATCCCTCTAAACCTAACCCAATTTCAACCCAAGCCTAACCTCCAAACAATCCAAATTCAAATTAAAGTTCAAACCCAAATACATCAAAACCTAACCAAACTCGGACCCAATCAAAATCCAATTGAAAGCACAAACCCAAAGCGTGCAAACATAACCCAACATTGTACCCAAACCCAAATTCAAACCAAAGCCCAACCCCATCAAAACCCAACTCAAATGCAAACCAAACCCAGTCCCAACATCTAGAAACCCAAACCCTTCAAACCAACTCCAATTCACAATCCAAACCTAACCTCCAAATCCAAGCTTAAACCCAACCCTAGTCCTTGTCCAAACCCATCAAAACCCAACCCAAATTTAAGGAAGCTTAACTGCCAAACCCAACCCAACCCAACCCAAGTCCAGTCAGAATTCAAACCTAAACCTCCAAATCAAGCCTAATCCTAAACAGATCCCTCATATCCGAACCCAATTTCAAACCGAAGCACAATCCTTAAACGAACCCATCGAAACGAACCCAAATTTTAACAAGCTTAGCTTCCGAATCCAATTCACAATCCAAGCCTAATCCTAAACAGATTCCTCTAAACCCAACCCAATTTAAAACCCAATCTTAACCTCAAAACCCAATACAAACTTAAATTCAAGCCCAATCCTTAACGAAACCCATTAAAACCCAACCCAAATTTAAACAAGCTTAACTGCCAAACCCAACCCAACCAAGACCAAACCTCCAAATCCAAGCCTAATCCTAAACAGATCCCTCTAAACCCAACCCAATTTTAAACCCATGCCTAACCTCCAAACGCCAAACAAACTTAAAACCAAACCCAATTCTTAAACAAACCCATCAAAACCCAACCCAAATTTAAACAAGCTTAACTGCCAAACAGAACACTACCCAAACAAAGACACAACACAAACCCAATCTTAAATCAAAGTACAATCTCCGAACTCCACTCAAAGTCCAATCCTAAATTAAACCCAACCAAACTAAAAACCAAGCCTAACACAGAACCCAATCTGTGTAATTTCCACATCATACCAGAATCTTAAACTTCCAATTTCAAAATTTAGATTTACAAGTTTTTATTTCAAAAATCAGATGATAATTAAAATTTTAAAATATTAATAATTATATTATAAAATTAAATATACATATTCATTCTACCCAACCATACNAATCAGAATTTTAAACTTTCAATTTCAAAATTCAGATTAACAAGTTTTTATTTCAAAAATTAGTTAATTAAAATTTTAAAATATTAATAATTATATTATAAAATTAAATATACATATTCATTCTACCCAACCATACACACAAAACCCTAATTATTTCATCTTCTCTATTTTCTCTCATCTCTCTCTCTCTACTCTACCTCACTGTCGCCCATTTTTTCTCATCTCTCTCTATCCCTCTATTCGACGTCATGCATAAAGAAGCCACCACCGATTTCATATCTCTTTATTCGTTGCGATTATGGTGTGCAGTAGCGAGGTGCTCACTACTGCAGATCGGGGTCCTTTTCTCCATTTTTTCTCTGGTCATAGGTGGTCGGGGTTACAGGTAGTGCGGATAGGGATAGGGGACGTCCTCGATGGGGGCTCTACAGATCGAAGCCGGAGTAGAGAAGTGATGGTAGTAGTTGCTGCAGATCGGAGCCCGACTGGGGATTGTGGTGGCGACGATGGTGATTGTTGTAGGGTTTGGAGGAGGAAGACACAAGGTTGAATTTGGGTCAGCTAATGAGGTAGGCTGGGTATGGGTTGTAGTGGGGTTTTGGGTACTGGAGTATTTTGAAAGTGGATGTGGTTTTGGTGGCGGTGACGGCGATGGGTTTGTCACGGTGGTGGAATGGCGTAACGATGTGGTGGTGTTTTTCTGCGATGTGTTAATTAGTTTGAGGTGGTTGTGTTGTTGTAGGAAGGTGGTGGTGGTTCTGGCGGCAAAAGTGGCGATGGTGCTGCTAGAGGGAATGGTGCGGTGGTGGTCACAAGTGTTGGTTGTGGTCACAAATTATTTGGTTGATTGTGACTATTAAATTGGTTAGTATTTGACCAACAAATAAATAATACGTGATCAATGAAAAAGATAAATTGTGTGACCTAATTTTTTTTTTTATTTGTGATCAATAATTTAACAATTTGTGACTGTCTACTAAGTTGTGACTTATAATATTTGCGATTTGTGACCGATGAATAAATTATAACGTATAAATTTTTTATTTGTAACCGATGAACAAATTGTGACCTATAAAATTTTTGAATTGTGACCGTAAAATAATTTGTAACATATAAAATTTCTGTTTGTGACCGAAATATAATATGGGAATAATTGTAGGAAAAGCCCCAAACATTTAAAACATTAGCAGACGTTCCCCTAATCTTTGATTTGTTGCAGCCGTCACTCCTAATATTTACAAACGTTGCACATGAGGCCCTTTTGGAAAGTTTTCATCCATTTCTCCATCATTTGACCACTAAAATAAAAAATTGACCACTTTCTCCGTCATGAATTTCTTCGATGTTTGCTCGATGGATCGTACATTGGAGAATAGTGCAAAAAAACACATTAATTCATCTTAGGATGGTGGAAAGTCTACCAACACAAATTGCACATTTGTGGATGCTATATTTGGTGAAAAAACTTTCGAGCACAGTTAGTGGGGGTGGGGAAGAAGAAGAAGATACGTTTTTCTTTTTCTTTTCTTTTATTTTATTTTTTGTTTTGGGCCTCACTTTTTAATTATTTTATGGGGAAAGTAGTAAGTTACCATTTTCCCTCCCCTATTTTGGTGGAAAGTGGTCAATTTTTTACCATTTTGCCCTCCCCTATTTTGGTAGAAAGTGGTCAATTTTTTATTTTAGTGGTCAAATGATGGAGAAATGGATGAAAGCCGTCCAAAAGGGCCTTACGTGCAACGTTTGGAAAGGTTATAAGTGACGGCTGCAACAAATCAAAAATTTGGGGAAAGTTGCTAATGTTTTTAAGATTTGGGACTTTTGCTACAATTATCCCTATAATATGTGACTAATTAAATTGATAGATTTGTGATCGATGAATAAATTGTGACGTATAAATTTTTGATTTGTGATCGATAAACAAATTGTGACTTTTTTTGAATTGTGACCGGAAAATAATTTGCGACATATAAAAATTGTGATTTGTGATCAATTAATAATATGTGACCAAAATTATATGGAATTGTGACCTTAATATATTTCATTAATAAAATATATGTTTAATTAATTAATTTATAAATAAAATTTGAAGAAGTCTGAGATTTGAAATTTTAAACTTGATCTCTTAAATTTGAAATTGATGAAATTTAACATCTTGGTTTTGTAATCTTCCCTTTCCACAAACCAAACTCAAATTTGAAAATTGGATTCAAATTTTCATACGAGTGGAGTCTCAACAAATTTGATTCGTTGGAAGTTGAAAAATTGACACGAGATTTGAAGAAAACAAATGGCTGGTGATTCGAGTGCCATGCTCTCAGTTCCTCGACTGCAATGGAACTTGCATAAAAGGAGTGGAGGCATAGTATGTTGAACCTGGTTAAGGCTCACTAGCTCCAGCTAGCTTGTGCGTGCATAAGTTCTTCGTTCAACTAAACAAGGGCTTGATTTTTATCCAACCAATTTGAAATCGAAAGTCCATAGTCGAAGCATAATGGATACCTAATTGAATTAAGAATTTAATCCCAATTTACTTGCACTAATTAGTTCACCGATTGGCAATCTCAATATACAAGTAAATCGGATTCTATCTCGTGCATTCCTGTGACTTCGTATATTTTGCTTAGAGTAATGCTAGTGATGTTAAGCCCATGTTTGATATACATTTTTTTATAATAGTTTTTGTTAAAAAATAATAATAATAAAGCCCTTAATAACAAGGAACTTTTAGGCAATCGAGTTGAAAAAAGTCGTTACACGCTCGAAAAGTTGGTACATGCTCGACTTAACATAAACTGTAAGACACGAGGATAAGATGATGGCTGGTTTGGCAATTGCTTGACCTGATACGGCTTTTATTTGCTGGCCGTTGATGTTATAAGTATGTATTAGATGATGGGCTATGCAAGAATTCATTTCCTCGTTGAACATCTTCAAGTATTCAAAATTTTCCTCATTTTCTTTGCCTTCTGGAGAAATAATTCAATCTGCAACTTCACCAAGGATCATCCAAAATACATATAGATAGAACATCTAGTAACATATAATCAACTTAAAAGTGTCAGTATATAGCTTTAGTAATGATAAAAAGAGCAAAACCTGCAGCTTCTTCCTTTTTATTGTACGCAGCCAAAAACAAAACAAAAAAACAAAAAAAACAAGGCAAATAACAATGTGCGTGTTTATGCGCTAAAAATCATTCAGTCGATATGTTCTTATGTGAGAAATGTCAGTTTAACTGCAACTGGCTGCAACAAGCACAAGTTAAGATCCATGCTGGTAAAAAAGTATAGCCTAGCCTCACTGAGGGATGATAAGATGCTCCCTTCAACTGTGTCCGGTACTCGAAGCATTGTGCAAGTTTAATACTTTCTCCATATTTCTCTTCAAGTGCTTTTGTCCTTCCCACAGCACCTTCAAAAGTGAAAGCAAAATAAAAAAAATTATACTGCTTAGATTTACAGACAAGATAGAACACGTGGTTGGGAATATCTGCAAAATACTTCTGTCATTATTGTAGGTATCACACTCCCGTAAAGCAACATTGGCAAAATTTGTAACAAAAATAAAGATTTTATAGCAGAAAGGATCTGCCTAGTGAATGAAGCCAGAACCTGTACAGCAATGAAGCAAGCAGTATAATGTGTATGGCATCTTAAGAGAATCTCAGAAATTTTACAGCTCACATGCGACGCAAAGAAAGATTAGATACACTTGCAATCAAAGCTGACGTCCAGTCCAAATGAGCAGGGTAAAATAGTTTCATGTAACTTGGGAGGATTATCTAAGGTACTGATCATTTACCCTATTCACATATAAAAATTCATATTCTGAATTCTCCAAAAGTTGATCTTAGAAAATGGATTTCAGGTGTTTATTGAATCAAATTTAGATATACACAGAAAATGTTGAATACAATCATTTATGCTTGTTAAAGAAGAAAAGTACCTTTTGTATAACTTTTTGGAACCACAGGGACAAGGCGCATTTCTACTTATCTTTCCACTCTTGGCCAAGTTTGATCGTGCAACGTCCATGGGGGTTGATCCCATCAACTTCTGAACCTGCAGTTAATGATTCCTTCACGAGTCAATATTTCATGCAATAACATCAAACTACAATGCCCAAGCCATGTCATATCATATGATCCTTCTAACCATGCATTGGCAAGGGAAAGTAGAATAATACAGATAAAAACAGGTATCCATGTTCAGCTAACCAGCAAAAACATTCACCCAACACGACTAGCACATAGTTTGTCACTTGTAGCAAATCACTGTTAACAATGTGAAGAATGAGAAATGTAGGCAATGAGATAAATACCTCAGCCAAGCTCTTTGGCATTGGTTTGCCTTCTTCCTTTAACTTTTCAATTTTTCTCTGAGCTTCTTTTGCCCATGTAAACTTTGCTAAAGCATTTTCAACATCCGCTATCGTGCAATTACATTGTTTTGCTGCTTCTTGCTTTTGACCGGTTTGAATATTCTACAGTAATAAAGCAAAAGAAAGGTGATGACCATTAAAGCATTACCAGAATACATAATTGTCAGTAGCATTCAAACTGACTTTCAACCCCCTAGCATCACTTAGAACATGTGACTGCGCAAAGAGCAACACAAATGCATGAATGTAAACAGGAAGACAAGTAATTACAGGCCAAAGCCATTCTGCTCAAGTTATCACATTTTGAAACCAGCTGTAACACTTGAGTTAAAGCTACTTCGTTAACCTCCTGAAAATTACGTTTTTCAATGCTTCTAGCTGCAAATTGAGGAGGGAAAAGAGAGGATAGAAAAATAAGGGAAGAAAAGGAAAATGGTAAAAGAAAGACAGTAGAAGGGGGATAAGGAAGAGGCGATTGGATGGAAAGAGACGGAAGAAGAGGAATAAGTACGTAATATGCTTTGTAGGCTATTTTAGCTGGCCTGTTCAGGGCCATTTTCAGCTAAACTAAAGCCCCATTCAGGCGTTCACTGTCGAGTGTCGACCAATTTATCCATGCCCTATCCCCAGTTGCTATCTCTGAATCCATCTCTCACTAAAGATAAAGCAACTATATCTTTCCTTCCCCCCTACCAGTAGTGTCTTGTCCATTTCTATGGGCAGCAATGAAGCAGGATATATTACAACCTGTAGCACTTTTAATAATTTCATTAGTTACTTGAATAGGTAATGACATCACCGGGCCACAAATCACACTTCTTGCAATGGATAATGGCTTGATTGCACACTGTCCTCTGCCTGATCTGAACCTCATATTATTCTATCATGTCTGTTAGCAAAACCGATGAAGAAATATGAAATGTGATTTATGGACTATCTTTATTGATTGCAATTTTGTCCAGAACAATGTAGAGGTCTTTTAATCAGTTTAGTGAAGCAGGTCAAATGTAAAATCATGTCAATAGACCATAGTTTTGCATGCAAAGCTAAAGCTATTTGCGTGCTCCTGGTGTCGAAAAGGGTATAAATGTGCAGCTTATTTTTTTTAATCGACAACAGTCAGTGTCCTACCTTAGAAAATTATGTCAGGGTATCATGTGATTCTTGTGCTTCATGGGTACCAACACGCCACTGCAGAATGTACACACACAATGCAGCCACACATCACCATGCCTAAGGAGAGACCTTAGCCACTTGCCACGACGTATGTTCAAGTTATGGTGATAAAAGACACCCCATCCTTCTGCTAAATGACACACTTCCTAATCACCACTAAATCCCAAAACTTTTCTAAGACCACTCTTCTGACCTTAAAGTCACAGTGAACACGTTCATTGTAGACTAAAAACTTAACCCCGTGAAGTCTTAACCTTTAACATGAAGCCAAACACTACGTTCCTATGAGATAAAATTTGGTCCTCACCGAGTTCTACCACACACCACCTGGAATTCGACTTAACCATATTCCTAGAACCCTCTAGCCCCATGTAGGAAATGCCAACTTAGCTTCTGGCAAGCGCACTCTAAAAAATTGGGGTAGTTTCCAACTCATACAAACCCAAAGGCCTGAAGTGGTATCCAAGCCAAAGTGCCTAAACCACCTTTGGCTATACCTACATTATCCTTATTTCATTAATCTAAATGTATTCAGTATCTCCTACGAGTATTACATATCTGGTGGACCCCAAAAGTGAACAGCCTTTAAACTTTTTGTCATTCTCATACTGTTTCAAAGCAGAACTTGTCCTTTCGGTCTCATTTTCTTTTCTGGCCTGGAGAAATGTCACAACTGGCGTTCTTCTTGGACTTATTGTTTCCAAAACCAGATGTAGAGTTGTCCAAATCAAGTCCACAAGATTCTTGAAAGGTACAGTTGCTCACAGCAAATCCTGTAACTTTTACGCCACAACTCAGCCTATTTGCAATTCTGCAAACCTGAAGCACAGTTGAACACTTTGTTCCCACTAAAGTAGAATGTATGTCTGACATAAAAAAAAAATGACTCTGAGACATATGCTAGCATAGAAACAAGGTACCAAAGTTTCCAAAATCAATCACAAGCCGTCCAGCCGGTGTTTGCTGGAAAGAATTTCTCCAATTCCTTCTACAAAAGTTCCCATGAACTAATCGCTAGTCAAGCTTTATCCAGCCTTTGCCGCCAAACCTTCCAACTTGCAAGTCACAAATCAGTCAAGGCAGAAACATCCTCCTTCACCACATCAAACATGAGATCAACTCAATCAGTCAAGGCACCACTGTCCACTACAATGGAGAACGGACATAGCATAATCCAGGATGGTATCCATGGACAATTTCTGTAAATCTTTGATTGCATTATCTAACCATGAATGAGCAAAAAAAAAAAGTGCCACTGTTGGGCTATCTGTTGTGCACTAAAAATCTCTCAATCCTTGGCTCTTACAAGGTCATGCAACAAAGAAGCCGACAATTAGCCTTACCACAGCTGCAGTGTAATCATGACCTACAAAGACGAGTTTATATACCACCACAGGGGCAAAATCTGCGTTTGTTTTCTCCACCCTGTACAACTTGGTTTTCACTCAAACTAGTCAGCCTATCCAACTCCAAAAACATGAATTTACATGAATCATTCAGTTGCTCTACTTCGCAACTCAAGCGTCTAAGGCCCCGTTTGACACCCATTTTGAAGGAAAGATAATTTTTGGAATAGTGATTGATGAAAGATTGTGTGGTTAAAAAGTAAGGAGGATTTTTGGGTTTATGTGTAATATTATTTTATTAATAGAATGTGTGGTTGATATGAAGAAAGAGAAATAGAATGAGAAAAAAATGGGTGTCAAACAGGGGCTAAATATATTTTGCAAAACCAATACTGTTTAATGTAGCCCAAGCTACATTACATTAGTGTATTTTGGCACTTCAAACCCAAAATACCTAGCCTGCATTATGCCAAAGCACCAGCTCCCTAGCTACAAGGCCTTACAGACACTCCCAGAGCATTTCACTCAACCCCAATATCAGAAACAGTAGAAAATGTCATTGCCCCCAATGCAGAATATATGTCTTAGGAAGAATACACACCATGGTTGCACCCTGCAACTAGCGCCTACAACTTGATCCAAAGCCCATGGTTGAATATCAGTTCAGGCCGTCATGCACACAAACACTAACTGATGTTCAGACTATGACCTACTCGAGTCAGCCAATGCTGCAAGGTATCAACCACATCTAATGCAGTCACATATTACCATGCCTAAGGCAAGCATACTTAGTGCACTTGCTGCAGCATACAGTACTATAACTAGTCTTATAAGGGAAAAATTCAATTCTAAAATGTGAATAGGTAATCCTTTTATGTATTGCCTATATTGTACACATTAACGTTGACTTTCATTTGTAGATCATTGTATAAACATCCTGCAAATCTGCTGCCAGACACCAATTTCCAAGGCACCACAATCAGTGGCATGGAAGTAGGGTCTTGGAAATGGAGATAGGAAGAGTACTACTCTCATTTGAATTAGTGTTGTGGAAATTCTAATGCCCCAATTGCATACCAGGAAATCTAAGGCTGGAATAATGGCTGAGGTTAGCAATGCAGGTCAGAATGGACTACGCACTATGAAGTTCATTGCAATTGAATTGAGCAAACATCCACGTATTAACACAAATGTTTCCTAAGAAATTTTTTTATATTATATGGGGGCAATTTCATTTAATTTTACTGCAAGGACTATATAAATGATATAGAACACACAAAAAAAAAACCTGACTATCAGGCTATGCAACTTACATTCTTTTTTTTTTTTTTTTTAAATGCGAACAACAAGAGAAAGGAAGGAATCACGGGAACCAACCTCTCCAGTAGGATCGAATCCCCCAAGGTATCTAATAATGGCCTCTTGCTTCTCGAAGGCATCAGCAAATGTAGCCTCACTACTCCTCCCCACTATATATTGCTTCAGAGTCCCCATCTTCCTCGCTTTGCTCAACTCCTCCGCAAACCCTATTAATATTTACAAACCAACCACACACACAACCCATAGAAAAGGAAAATGGAAAGGAAGAAGAAAGTCCCACATAAATATCAATTTGAATATATTAACACCAATACGCGTGTCTTACAAGTATGTACAAGAATAAGAAGTGAGAGTGGGTAAGACATACGGAGCAAGGTGAATGACTCTGCGGTGGGGGTGGCCGTATCGGAAGCGGTCTTTTGGCCGGTGAAGACGCCTTTGACCTTCTCCATCCATGAGGAGTTGAGAGGTGACGTTGACGATATCCAACGGTGTTTTGATGGAATGTGGTGACTGACGGCTGAGCCTCTAAACAAGAACACAACCCGCCGCGAAAGCAGCATTTGTACAGACTATAGATACATATATATTAAGTATCGATTTGGTACTAGTAATAAACCTATCTGGTTTTGAGCACCCGAGGCGGCGGCCGAAGATGGTGAAAATGAATCAGATTCCAATTTGTATAGTTGTGTGCTGCGACGGCGCGGCGGATCCTTTTAACAATTAACTTGAACTTCCAAATTATAAGTAATTTTTCATTTTGGTTGTAATTTTTTGTATCAAATGAACATAACTTCAAAATAAATCATTTGATTTTTTTATATAATTTCATAATTATTTCTTTTA
Organism: Fraxinus platypoda; assembly: GCA_903798405.1. NCBI lineage: Eukaryota > Viridiplantae > Streptophyta > Magnoliopsida > Lamiales > Oleaceae > Fraxinus > Fraxinus platypoda. The sequence continues at coordinate 14,319 of CAIGRT010087917.1, forward strand.
GAAAGAGTTGCCACTTGTAACAGTCAAATCATCCTTGCAGATAAAGGGCTCGTCTGGTAAAACTTCTGCTTTTGTTCCCATAAAATTTATTGACATCAAACAAGAACTTCCGTATTCAAATATATTCAAAACAACTTTTTAATCTTAAAAGTAGTTTACGAGTCTCTAAAATCTTGTTAAACGGACCATGAGTTGTAGCAAGTTTTTTCCTGCTTATGTCACCGTAGATATATAGTCGCTTCTTGTACTTTTCACGATATTGTTATAAGAACTCTGGGACGATTTTCTCTTCTATTTTGCAAGATAACAATGATTTGCGATTTTAATTATATTGACAACAACTACTACATAGAGAAACAATCATATTGGAAAGAACCAAATCCTCAAGGCAAGACATTGGTGAACAACAAACTTGAAGATCATCGTGAAAGTATATCTTAACAACATTTACTGATTAGCTCTAAATAGAAGGTGAATATAGCGAAGCTAAATGCAATGCAAGTACAAAAGCATGTTGTAATTGGTACTTGCCCCTTATAACACTTCTGATTAGCTCACATTGAGCAGGGCTCTACCCTCTCAAAAACACAGGGCAAGTCCCACTGGCTTGCAAATACTGATGGTGCATACAACTTTCTGGTTCTGTATGAAGCTAATTACAGAATGAGGTAGTTCCTAGTTGAGTGTCCAAGGAAGTAGGTTGCATGCTACGAATTAGAGCAAGAAGTCCACAAATGATTCTCTTTTCCATGTTTTAAGCCTTAAATCGCCTGAACTCAAACCAGATCTCATAGTGGTTGAAAAGCAAACTATCATGCGTGTGCTTTCTAAGATATTCAAGCCCTAGATGATTTAGCCTTTTCGTGCATTCTTCTCCTCCCAACCGTGAACAAAACTTTATATTATGTGAAACAAAAATCCGACCTTCTAAAGGTTTCAGTCTGCCCGCTAACTTCTCTAATCCAATCCAAACAAGCTTGTCGGGCATATGAAGAAACACAGCACTTGCATATATCAAACCGTATATGGGTCTATCTCCAAACTTACTAAAATTCATATCTTCACCTTTTACAATCAGAGGGCGCTTGTACAACAAGCCTTGGGATGGCAGCTCGTACCTAAGTGCAGCCATCAGAGATAGCTCATCTCTCTCTAAACAATGGAAATGCTCTGGGTTCAAGTATCGTATAAAATGCAAGCCAACACGCAGTGTGCCACATCCAATCTCAAGAACTTTTGAGTTTGGTGTTAGATGGGCAGACTCTGCAAGAAACTCAAATACATCTCGTCCCCCTGCCCAGGGCTCTCCATAATTGCTATGGTGTTCTTCTACAAGTAGTTCGCCTGGACAAGGCAGAGCAGTGTGGTTGTTTGCTTCTTCTCCTTCGTAGTGTGATATGCCTTTAAACCTGAAAATATGGTAAAACTTGTTTATAATTACTTTAGTTCAGCAGGAAGCACTGACAAGTAAGAGTGAAAAATAAGAGAAGGATTAAAGATTTAAAAAAATAAAAATAAAAATGAACAATGGATTCCTCTAGATATTGCCCTTTCCATGTTTCCCTAGCTGTGCAATTTGGAAACCAGTTGAAGTTGCAGTAATTTTCTGTAACCAACTTTTATCTTAATGCATTATAGTAGAAACTGAAACCACATAGCAGATCATGCAGTCCTTGGACCACATTTGATAGAATTATCCCGACCACATAAGAGCATATCCAGGAAAAAGATTTTTAAGTTATATCGATACTGTTTAGCAGTTAAGTAGGATCAGATGATGTTATCAATTGAAAATTGTTTTATTCATTTGAAGAGTATTATTTTATTCAATCATACTCCAGTACAAGGAGAGCACATACAACTAATCTAAAGCAGTATGATCACATGCCATTAGTCGAGCACTAGTAAGCACTTCTACACCCAAAACACTCATCTCTTCAATGTATCAATTATGGTGTGTTGGCAGAGAGAGCATTGTGGACTCCACAATTACTCTAGTACCAAAAACTATCAACATTAGATTTCCTTCCAACTTCGTTTTCTTTAATGAATATCTAGGATTGTCATCATCAGTAGAACCTCCACCTCATACCATACGAAATATAATTTTGAAGTAAAGATGACTACATAATGGTTGATATTCCTGGCATATCACAAGTTAGATGAGATGCAATGAACGTGATCCATTTACATAAACTCATAATCTTGTTTCTTCTTCCTTCTATGTATATTAAGAGATTCTCCACAAATTTGACGGTGTTCATAGCATATCATCAAAACAGGACGCTTAATTTCCATAATGCTTAATGATTTTACATGAACAAAATCACATTGTAGAATTTGCCAGTGGATGACACCGAGTGCTGGAATAGTATCTTTTTCACCGAAAATGAGCAGAGATAAAGACCAGAAATTCATTAACCAATTTGGCATCTGAAATGCAAGATCTTATTTTAATGCAACTGATTTTGTTTGAATTGAATTAAAGAATCAGTAATTTCCGGAGGTCCAGCAAATGGCTAAATCTTCAGAAACAAGATGAAATGGAGACTAGTAATAACAAAGAACAATAAACATTACTAGAAATGCTAACGAAGTTTTTCCTAAATTGACTTCTTCACGTTCAATTGTTCTTTTCTTTGATTAATTCCAAAATACTGATAGTCTAGAACTTCGTTTCCTGTCATCATCAAAGTGTTTGTTTGTGCGTGAGGGTCGAAGGGGAGAGGAATTGTCTTACTGCTGAAGATCTTGCAGCTGCTGTTGTCGAGTGCGAGGATTAATGCCTTTACGCAGCACATTCTGTTGCATATGCAACCCATTGGCTTTGATCTGACTCTTCACCCATTCTATATCTTCTGCTGAAGCCGAGATCCGATCTCCAAATCTTACATTATTACTGTCGGCGGCGGAGCTACCGGTGCTGGTGGAGGAGGAGGCGGGAATAGGGCAAGTACACGGCGGAGGGGAGAAAGATAGGGAGGAGAGGAGGAAGAATAGGAAAATTGTGGCGGCAGCAACAGATAGTACGAGAACTGGGACTGAAATCACCACTCCCCTCGATGGAAGCAGTGCCATTTGATAGTTTATTCCCAGGATCGACGCTCAGATTTGAGTTTTGTTACTTTGAACATGGAAATGGACATTGAGCAAAGGATTTTTAAAGTTAATAATTAATTTTAACCAAAATTCACCACTATTTAATTATACATTTAATTAATTTTTATTAAACAAAAATTTTTAAAGTTAATAATTAATTTTAACCAAAATTCACCACTATTTAATTATACATTTAATTAATTTTTATTAAAAATTTTACTAAAAATCTTATTTTAATTTTCACCCAACGGGGGCTAATAAATAAAGGAAAATAGCATTATCGATTCTCAACTGTCTTTTTATTACGAGATAAGTATTTAGCTATAGTTAGTAGTAACTTTAAATTATGTTTTATAAAGTTTGGATAAATAGTACTGAACCATATGGGCCTCTAACCTTTGAACCTTTTGACGATGGATCTCGAACATTTGATCTCTAACATTCAAAATCTCAAATCAACTGCAGACATTTGAAAGCTTTGTAATTTTTCAGTATTAGAAATCAAAGGGTTCGGATTCCATCGTCAAAATGTTCAAAGCTTAGGGACCACCAATGCTATTTATCCTATTAAGTTCAATGGTCATGATGAAATAAATTCAAGTTCGATTGTGAGGGTGGAATCTTGGGTATGTGGGTAGGGGAATGACTATGTTTCCTTTTTCTTGTTGTATCCATTTATTTTTACTTTTTTTAAAATTTAAGGTTAAGTTTATCTTTGGGATTATTGCAATTGAGGTCCTAAATCTTTCAAACAGTGGTAGAATTTTCTCTAACCTTTCAATCCTTGTAGTCGTCACCCCAAACCTTTCGAATCATAACAGCTAAGATTCCAATGGACGGTTTCCATCCAATATGTCGTTAGTTGACCCAAAAATTTAATTTTGACGACATTTTATCAATTTAAAAGGGCACAACGGTAATTTAATATTTTTCCTTAAAATAATTAAAATTAAAAACTTAAATCAAAAACCAAAAAAAAATGGAAAAACTATCTCTTTCATCAACCCCACCGCACGCCACCCCCAACCTCCTCAACCCAAAACTAGAAATTTGGCCCCCGTTCGGAGAAAATACCAGGCCATAAGTCTCAAACCATTTGGCAAAAGTTTTGTGGGGTTTCTTCTCTTTCAACNACTTAAATCAAAAACCAAAAAAAAATGGAAAAACTATCTCTTTCATCAACCCCACCGCACGCCACCCCCAACCTCCTCAACCCAAAACTAGAAATTTGGCCCCCGTTCGGAGAAAATACCAGGCCATAAGTCTCAAACCATTTGGCAAAAGTTTTGTGGGGTTTCTTCTCTTTCAACTACAACAGATTTCCAATCACTGGTAAACCTGGTGCCTCTGCAATCAACTCACCATTTTATTTCAATCTCATTTTGATACAAATAAAAAGTAAGATCAGAAGGGACTTCAAAGCTCAAAAGTCCCTAATGTTCGACTATGTCCCTCAAAAAGATGAGAAAGGGGGAAACTTTTTACAATGCCGAGCAAGGAATGAGGAACCATGTACAATTAAAGAGAAAAAGAAGGACCTGGTGGAAGTGTTAGGCTTGTAGATCTCCTCTTTTGATCGTTTATATAAGTTTCAAGAAAAAAAAAGTTATGCCGACAATCACTGGTAAACCTGGTGCTTTTTGCTTGCTTTGGGTACAACGCAGGAAGAGAGGAGTGGGGTGGGGTTGATGAAGAAGATTTTTTTTTTAAATTTAAGTTTTTTATTTTATGAGAAAAATATTAAATTACTATTTTACCCTTTTAGAATTAATTAAAATGTAGTCAAAATTAATTTTTTGGGTCAACTAACGATATATTGGATGGAAACCGTCCATTGAGGCTTCAGCTATTACGATTTGAAAGGTTTAGAGTGACGGCTACAACGATTGAAAGGTTAGGAGAAAGTCTGCCACTGTTTGAAAGATTTGGAGCCTCGGTTGCAATTATCCCTTTATCTTTTTATCCAACTCAATGATTTTCTTACAAGATCTTGTGAACAGAGATTAAAATATGTTTAAAAGAAATTGGAGTTAAAAAGCAAAGGTGATATTAGTTTGCAAGCAAATATTTTTTTTTTATGAGTGAACAAAGTTCAAGAAATGATATGATTCATTCAGGACTCGAACGTCAAGTTGTTTATTGGGAGAAATTTTTTTCTAAGGTGCTTGAATGTTTAGCTCTTTTTGCACTCGAGTCTTCAAACTCTTCTTTTCTTTTCTTTTCTTCTTAATTCAAAATCAATTCGTCCCCCAAAAATCTCTACCAAACACACTTTCATTCAGGACTCGAACGTCAAGTTGTTTATTGGGAGAAATTTTTTTCTAAGGTGCTTGAATGTTTAGCTCTTTTTGCACTCGAGTCTTCAAACTCTTCTTTTCTTTTCTTTTCTTCTTTCTCCTTTTTTTTTTTTTATCGATTTTTGACCTTTAATTTAGAATCTTCAAATGCATGGAAAATAAGTTATGATAAGTGTGTTTTGCACACTTATATATGCCCTTAAATATACTTAATATTTATTTTTGAGCAAAATTTTACTTAATTTAGTACATACATTATTTTTATAGGTGAATCGAGCATCAAGAAAGAGTATCGGAGCGTAATTGTAGCTAAAGGGATGAAATTGAAGAGCTACCATGAAGTTTGGACTTGATTGGAAGCTTTGAAAGTCGTAACCGGATGAATCCACAAGTTTTGGGATAAATTCTACATTCGAAGACTCTGAGGATCAACTCGAATACTTTCAAAACTTTGGCGGACCAATTTCGAAGATATTAAAAGTTAGAGGACTGCTGTGGGCACAATCGAAAGTTCAAGGTCCTAAATTGACGTACTTGGAAGCTTAGGTACTGCAAATATTGTACAAAGCACAGAAGCTAATGGGCAAAATAGAAAAATTTGCTAGATGTACAGAAAGAAACCCACAGAATTTCACTAGAATACACATATTTGTGGGTCCCGCATATTTTTGTAAAAATACATGGTGGGGCCCACACAAATGTGTGTATTTTGGTGGGCTTCTTTCTGTACATGGGGGCATAAACAAGCTGGAAACATGAAGAGGGCGACGACCCCATAGCTCCACCACTGGGGATAAAAACTGGTCGTAGGTGGACCCCTGTGCCACGGTCCGCCCGCGCGTTAGCATTGAGCTTTCACTCATCTTTTTCGACTAGTAGAAGATTTTGGTTTTTTGAACTTAAAAGTAAGGACACTTTGAATATTTGATTGGCACGACTTTCAGGACACCTTGCCTGCTATATAAAGAGCAGACATAGGTCAAGAAAAGGAGGATGCCATACCACAAAATAGAGAACCATAGAAGAGGATTTCCATATTAAAAACATCAAATTCTTGACAGCAAAATTACAAGAAATTTTTGGAGGTTTTGATCATTTTGAAGAAGAAGACTGTGTTGTCAAGGATCGTCGAAGAGATTCAAGATTGGAAAATGATTTTTGTACATAACTATGTACATAGTTTTTTACATAATGATGATGTGTCAAA
>CAIGRT010087925.1:0-17863 GCA_903798405.1 Fraxinus platypoda
CTACACTTTTGTGGGCGTTGGAATTGAATCCGACTTGGACGAACTTGAAAGGGACTATGGATTTGGGTTCAATGCGAATGCCGTGGATTTAAGGGAGCTCGCGGCACATACATATCAGATGAGAACATTGCAGAATACGGGGCTGAAGAATTTGGCCAGCTTTGTGCTTGATATAGAGTTTGAGAAGCCCAGAAGAGTAACTATGAGTAGGTGGGATTACAGATGGTTGACGCTTGATCAAGTGCAGTATGCTTGTGTTGATGCTTACGTCTCTTTTGAGATTGGCAGAGTCTTGAATGCTGCTGGGTAAATTGGGTATTAGTGTGTTTAGATTGATCCATCAAAGAGCTTAGCAATGCTTTCTTGTTTAAACAGAATGGTTCAGTGGATTTTTTGAATGGATCTTATGGATTATGCCATGAGGTTTTGCTTGTTTTATTTTGGCTATTAAAAAAAAAAAAAATTAACTGAAAAGCCTATTTCCATAAGTTCTTATGTTATTTTGCCATTATATGTAGGTCCAAGTTAATGATTTTGCAGGTATGGGGTTGGAAATTTGTTGAGCTCAAACAATATTATGGATTATTTTCTTGATTAACTTGTTCAATATTTAGAAGGGAGGGGGACAAAGGGCCAGGGTAAAATTTCCAGTTATTGAAAATAGCTCGTCTTGTTGAAGATATTTTACTATGGTTTAGTTTTGAATGTGTGGAAGCTAATTACATCGAGTTTAGTTTATTCGCTTGTGATTTCTAATGATGTTTATTTATTCGTGTTTAAAAACTTGAATAGCAGTTGTTTTGGTGAATCGATTATTTGATATTGAGTTCTTGCGTGTTGTAAAAATTCTGTACTTTAGTTTTATTTTCTAGACCATCATTATTTCAAAATTCTTTAATTCTTATATCCAGTCTGTTTGTTCCAACTTCTTTCTTCGTTAATAAAAAAAATAAGATCGTTTTTTTAAAAGTTGGTGGGTTCCAACAAGACACAAATGGTCAAAAATGATAGGTAGGGCTACTGTTCCAATGGTTCTTTTTCTTCTCCTAATTAACAACAAACAGAGGTTCAATTTCAATCACATATTTATATAATAAAATATTTTACATGTAACTGTGAAATATTTTTTTACTTTTTAATTACACATCCTCTAATAAATCACTCCAATTTCTTAATATAATGACCATCAAACGTGGCTAAGCTAAGTCATTAGGTCTTGTTGGGCAACGTGCACCAATACAGTAGTACGGTATAGTATTAATTGAAGTTAAAAACTGATAAACATTGAATGGTCTGTACTTGTTCTAGCCTGTGACATTTGCTGTATTGGTGGTTGTGGGAGAATTAAGGCATTTCAGTTTCTGCATAGATTTTAAATTCTTCTTTTTGAACGTTTCTAATGCTAAGTTATCTAGACACTTTACCACTAAAAGCAAAACAAATGTTATGCTTCTAGGTTGGATTCTGTCGATGGATTATTCCAATAATGTTGTGTTTTTTATGTTCAGAGGTGGATTTGATTGGTGCATGGTAATGGATGTGGCTTCTTGTGGTCGGTGGAAGCCACATTTTGACTTCTTTAATAGACAGAAGCACTGCTTAACATGCTCCAATACGAGAAACTTTGATCATATTTTTGGTTGTCGTGTTATTTTCGAGCTCATGTTGTAATAGTCCACTTTGCTTGCCACGTTATTTATTATGTTAGATTTGATTGATGGAAAATAATTTATGTATGGATGAAATACAAATTTTTTACTTCATTTATAATTTTGATACAAAGCTGAGTTCGTGTATGATTTTGATACAGGAGATAAAGTTCGTGTACCATTCATGCATTTAACCCCTATCTAGTATATAGAGGAGTATTTGAAAATGTGAAAATGACTCGTATCGACTAATTCTTTTTTCTTTCTATGCTACGTTATAACACCAAGTTATATAGAACTCCTTTTGCCATCTAATTAATGGATTGCATGTCTTTTTACGTTTTAACAGACGACTCAGGTTGACTTCATTTGTTTCTACAGTTAAGTTGGGTAGGAACAACGGATTCACTTTCCTGGCTGTTGTTTTGCTCTAAAGATTTGAGTTAGATGTGCTGTCTAATTTTTTGTAGTTCTACTTGCTATCCACCCAATTAATTATTTACACATTATTTTTAATTATGATTTTGCAGAAATGACATTAGGTTTTGTGTGAAGCTTGATCCATATTAGTCACGTTAATTTATTTTAAAAACTGTTTTTTACATCAAAGACTCGAATTTTGACAACACATGATTGACAACTAAAGCAGTTAACCATGTTTGTACAACTAACTTTATTGTTTATTATAACATCATTTGGAGAATGCTTGTTTAAAAAATAGAAAAAAAGTTATGGGAGCCCGATATAATCAGTAATGAATGTGTATTTGAAAATGATTTTGATAAAAAATGATTTTATGAAAATTTCTCTAAAACAAACCCATTATATCAAAGACCCTTAATACACAAGTCTTGATCCCTAATTTCATCATCAATAAGCTAGCTTAAGAAAGGAAAAGTTGAATTTCAATGGTCATTGTCTACTTATCCCTCAGGCAAAAATCATTAAGCTTATGTACAACAGCAAACTATGCGTATTTCAACAAATTTGGAGTCGGCAACTAATCTTTTCTCAAGACTCCTTATAAGAAAAGTTAATTCGATTATTCGCTCCCATTTTGACCAGCAGCAGCCACTGATGCTCTGAATTGCGAATGTTAGCAAAACTGCCTGATAGAAAGAAAAAAGAGGGTTATTTATTGGGTCTGGTTACTTCATAACACTAACTAAAACAAAGTGAAATCAAACTCCAACTGCCTTGATTTTCAATGTTTTTAACCCTGGCTGGGTGTGTAACAAGTCAAGAGTCAAAAAGTTCAAACCAGGGTAGACTCAAAAGCCAAAAACTATATACGGATAGATATAGCACGCAAATTTCGTCAACAAAAAAAAAAAAAAAAAATGGTATCCGTAACAACACATTTAAGGTTCTCTAGTGAAAAATATTCATAAAACATGATTGATGCCAAGCTAATAGAATTTTTTCTTTCCATTAAAAAAAAGTGCAACTGGTCAACCTGGTCAATCCGTTGCCAGTTAACCTGGTTTTATTCCAGATTTTTAACATATGATGTCAGGCTACGCCGCTGCCAATTCTCGGTCCCGACCTCGCTGTTTCTAGTTAGAACAGCTTGGTCGGGACGGTTTTCAAAACAATGGATTTTGCGACCGCTAGAGCTTGTATGTAATGTAAGAGGAAACAAGCGTTTGTTTAAAGAAAGGGATTAACACGGTAACGATATGTACAAATTCTACATACCTTCCACCGGAGGCTATAGTCTTCTGCAGGGATGGGAAATGCATGAGCATTACGTAGCAACTACGCAATTCTCCCATTTGCCATATGTTGAACTAAAGTCACCTCCTCCAAATTTCTGTACAAACTCGCGAAATACTTCGCGAGCACAGACATCCCAAGTTTTGGCCATTTCTTTTAGTGAAATGGGCTGTGAACATTTCCGCAGCAATAAACTGAAATCTGACTTCACTTTTGTCCACAGAACTTTCACTTCTTCAGCTTCACTGCAGATTCATATCAATTTTCATAGTCATTTATATTACATACATTGCATTTGTGAATTATTAACTCAAATTAAATAATGAAATAGAAATATGTAATTGATTTCTCACCTACAACTGGGGGGCAATCTTTCCAGTACTACAGGAGAAGAATTAGGATAATCAGCAGTCACAAGCAATTCCACAATCAGGTTGGAAAACTACAAGCCGGAAAGACCATACCAGTGAGCACATTTTGGGTTATGAGTTCTATAGTAAGAGATCCATAAAGAGTGTGTGTTACCATTTGTGTTGAAGCATTCAGCATATTAATATTCCCATTGCATTGAACAGCATTATATAAGCATCTAATGATGGTTCCTTCAGCAGGTACCTCCCAGGAAACATCTTTCACGTTTACCACATCTACCACTGTTTCAATAAGCTTGTGGTTGATTTCTCTGATTTCTTCCAGTAGCATATCATTAGACTGTATAAATGCAATAAAAGATGGATGAGAAGAAACCAAAAGGTGATGGCATCTAATGAAGAGCAAAAATGATAGAATTTCTTCTCTTGAGTGTGTGAGAGTCCAAACATTCCTGAATTTTTGCAAAATACCTCTTTTTTCAGTTTCTTTATCCTAGATGTTGCATTAAATTCCACTTCAGATATCTGGTCACCTTCAAAATTAGCACCTCTTGTAAAAGCTGATGTCATAACATCCGCAGTTATGGCGCTCAGTTGCCGCTTCATCCTTGTCTTCATGCATGAAAGGTCGAAGTTCCCTTGTTCACAAGATCTAGTATCATCTGCCAAGTCCTGGCCAATGACCCACCTCGATCCACCTTCAAGAAGGCTTCCAGATTTCCTGTCGATTATACAGGTGACTGCATTGATATCCCTTACAGCAGCATGTAACGCTTTTCGTGACATTGTATTGACCTTCAACATGCAAGTGAATCAAATGTCATGTGAAATACACAAAAGTCTAACAACATGTACAGTCAAAAAACCATAGTGATCACATATATCTTCGACGATTATAATTTTACATTGAACATTTTTAGCATCAAACGGCTTGACATATCAAGATAATGGTAGCTATATAACATCTATGTAGGACATGAATCAAAATCTCCTCAAAGTTCCTAGAAGTAAATGATTTATGTAAGCTGGATTATAGTCATTTGACTTTTTCTGTTGTTTAGACACATTACAATCTAGTTGTCCTGTCCCCTCTCTGCATCATGTTTGTCCTTTTTTCTCTTTTCTGACCTTTCTAGTTATTCTATACAAAACCGAATTGGTACTCTAGAATCCTAAACCACGGCAGCTAAAAACATTATGACCAACCTTTATTTTCTCCCTATTCTGGAAATATCACAAGTGTAAATTGCATAATGACAAAAATAACTAACACGAGTGATAATAAGCATATCAATACATCCACATTTGCAGGCACAGACATTAATGGAAGTGAAAGTGTTCGGAGAGAACTTTAAGGGAAGAATATTCAACAAACCACTTCAACCAACCGCTGCACTGGATCGGCTTTAGCATGTGACTGTTGATGGTCAACTGGGCATGTAGACTCTGTGAGCAAAGGAGACATCGGAAACTCCTGTGTAACAGAGACAGAGACTTGATTTTTGCTTATGCCTCGTGATTGGAGCAAGGATAGTTCAATAGGTGCCTTGGTAACTTTGTTCCTCTCTTCACCGGATAATGTACTAAAGCATATAGGAATCTTCTCTTGATCTGTTGGTACAGAAGATGGAGTTACTGGAGTAAGAGGAGAAGGAACAGCAGACGGAGAGGCAGTGGATAGCAATGGTGTTGTAGATCTGGAAAGTTTTGATGACAAATCCTTCATCTCAATCTGCGTAGAGGAGTATTGAGAGCTTTGAGGAGAGGCAACCCGGTAAGGGGTAGAACTCAGCTGCTGTGTTGCCCAAGGATACTGTTCTAAATGTTGGCCCAATGAGTGATGCTTCACTAACAGTCTTTGATTGAATTCCGCAAACTGAGCCATCTTAGCATCCTCATTCATTTTCTGTACCATCTGCTGCTTGTTCCTCTCAGTCAGCATCTGTTGCATAGGTTGCTTCAGCTTCTTCTGCAATGTTAGATGTTGGTCCTGTTGCCTGTTATACTGAGATACAGTGACTATCGGATTTTGAGAAAGGGGCCTCATGGTAAAATCTAAATTATTGAAGCTGTTCCCAGGTGACGAGTTTCCCATCTGTTGAGTGCTCAAAGTAGTATTGTGCTGAGAAATTCCAACAGACGAAGGGGGCAACAGACCCGAAGCTCTATGCTCAAAGCCAATTTGAGAACCCTTCTGAGGTAATGACATTCCTTGATGTGCCTGACTAGGTGAATACTGTTGCCTACATTTCATCGGACTATGTTGAAAAGAGTTCATTAATGACGAAGGATCTGACTTTTGCATCCCTGTTGAAGAGCCAACCTGAAACTGGTTTGTAGAGCTTCCTTGTAAGTTCAAGTTACTCTGCTGCATGAGCAACTGAGGTACACTCGTAGGTACATTATTATGGAATGGGTTCACTTGATTGAACTGTAAAACGTTCCCTTTTTGCAACAGAGATGGGGTTCTTGAAGGATTGCCAGATGCCTTTAGATGATGGTGCTGCAAAGGAACCGGATTCTTGATCCTAATCCGTTTGAGGTACAAGACAATTTCTTTTATGAATTGGTAAACGATCTCTTTGCGATATTGCATAAGTTCAGTTTTTGGCATCTGTAGAAATTTTATTATCTTCAGATATAAAAATTGAATCTTTTCAGATCTTGTTGCTGACTCTGCACTGGTTGCCTGCATCAGAGATTCAACAATCTAATATCAGCAGCAACCATTATGAAAAGGTTCAGAAAAAAACCAAATTAGTTGAGGATGAATCAATTAAAATTATAAATGAGGTGTCCAGAAATATAAGAATCTATAAAGCTGATACCTGACGAAATGATTCTGATGCTCTCTGGTACAGTGTAAACACCTCAGAAAAATACATACTATTCATCAACTGAATCTGCAGAAAGTGTTACAGATATTTATACAATTAGTGAACACGACCAAGTACAAGTTCAAACCATGCATCCTAAAAAATTAAAATGCAATTGGTGGTGTGAAGATTTGAATAAAGTAATCTATGATTTTTCAAATTATTAAAGACCATTTACAGGAAAGAGAATGCAATTAATTAAAAACCTTGCACACAAAATGATGATGGATTTGGAAAGGTGGAAGATAGAGAAAGACAGTCAATGCTCGATAGGGTGAGAGAGGGCAAAATGCTCAAAAACTTTGAACAGAAAATAGAGAAAGAAAGCTTTATACTGATTAGAAATGTGTTGGAAGAGACCAACAGGAAATTCTAATATGAGCTTCCATGAAAGGGATCACATATTATCTGGTCATTCTGGATGATCACTTGCAGTTTGAATGGGGAAAATGAAAAGAAAAAATAGAAAGTGAAAAGAACATTGAGAAAAATTGAATTTTTATGTGTTTGATTCAAGTATAACTGATACTCAAATCAACAGAAACAAATAGAAAATTCCTAGCTCACTTTCACTGTTTTCTGCTGTAAATGATATCCAATTCTTAGCTTCTTTCTATATATAACCGTATGAAGATTGTGTATTTTGATTCACAACAATCTAAAGTGAAGGGCTAAAACAGCTCAGCCACAGTGCCACACTTTTCATTTCTATCAAGATATGTTTCAGAATACAGACTTTTTCCTTCTCTACATGAGTGGTAAAATTTACTCCTTACGTTGTTACAAGAACTAGTGATTATTATATAGGACTAAATTATTTTCTAAATTCTTCCATCCTCAGGAGGAGAGAGGATGACTATTCACATAAAATACTAAACGAAAAAAGATCGACATGACAATCCACATAATTACAAGCCTACAGAGATGCATCAGATAGTGAAGAAGATGAAAAGATGGACGTTCTTTATAGAAAGTTGATTTCAATGGTTAGAAAGTTACCCGCTTGAAGACTGGATCAACCCAATCGGGGGAATTTTTCAACATGAATTGGGAAGAGGACTCTAATTCTGTTTTAAAAAGAGAATATTGCAAACATTAGATAGATCCATTCTAAAGAAAAATCAATGAAGTGAATGTTTTATTCGTACATCATTAAATATTAACAGCCAAAAAAAATGTTAAAAGAAAGGAACTAGATTGGGAAATATTAAAAACACAAATCCAAACAGAAGTTCAGTTGTTATGTAATTGTGCTCATGACCAAATTCAACTAATTTATTCTAATTAGAGTTGACAAGTAACACATGTCCAAAGAATCCAGTGAATTTTCAAAATTATGAGACTGATCATTATAATTTATTTGCTAGTGAAAAATAAATTTTCGTAATTTCCTACTTATGATTCAAATTTCTTTAGGAGATAATAAATTCACATGCAACCCACATTAATTGTCATGGATAACCATTGATAAGATTTGAATGAACAACAAGCCCTCCCAACAGTGTGTTTGAGAAGGAGGAAACAAAAACAAAAACAAAGGAAAACGAATTGAATCTTCGTGGCTATTCTTTTTTGTTTGTTAATGTAACGTGCACTTCATCTAGAAGTTTTCAATGTACCTTGCAAAAGCCCAAGAAATGCAGTTTGTAGTTGTTCTACTGGCTTCTGTTGATCAACTAGCATAGGATTCTGAGAATGAGGGAAAGCAGATGTCAGTAACTTTGGTTGTACACCATTAGTCCCTGTATCACTCGGTGTTTCCAATGAGTGCCACATCTGCATAGGTGTAGATATCTGCTGCAAACTTTTCTCTGATGTCATTTGACCATGGTGCTTAAGGACATTGAATTGTTCATGATGCTTCATTGTTGAAGAATCTAAATGATATCCAATCTTTTGCTGTTGTTTCTGCAAAACAAAAGCAGTATTCTGTTTCTGCTGGAGAAATGATAAATTAAGTAACTGTGTTAAATTCTAAGTCAAACTGGACGCAGGAGAGACACGAGAATCATTTGTCCCAGTCAGACATAGAATGACCCAATTCTGACCCCACTGATGATGCGGAAGAAGAGGTACCTGTAAAGGCTGCTGCTGTTGATAGATATTGAATTGTGCTGACAACGGCTGAATATTTGGTCTCTGTGCAGTCTGATTATGGAATTGGTTCTGCAGCTGCTGGTGCTGGTGTGATTGTGAGACAATATTACAAGAAGTCTGACTCTGAGAAAATTCTGTATATATGCTGGGAGAAGTACTTCGTTGCAGAATATGTGCTTGTGAATTAATCGATTTATCTGTAAATAAAGGCAATTAAAGTTAAATTTATTTCAAGGTTTAATTTAATTATGCAACTTATCTCAATGCAGCAACAATTCTCTGGTGTTTCAACTGTAAATGTAAAGGTGAAAAAGAAAACAAAAAATGAGAAACTATAATAAGATGTGAAACTAAAAAATGATTCTTTAGCTGAAGCACAAGGCTGTTAAATAATAGGACGTTGTTTTATTTTCATGGAAATTCACAATATAAGCGATATATTGCAAATATATTATGCACTTTCCAAACTGTTTCGCATGAAGGTCTATCCTTTGTATCATGAAGAAATTCTATCCATCATATGATTTGAGCATGTTTAATCACATGGCATTATGGCTGAACCAGGGTCTTCTCTAAAATCTCCTGGTTCATGACTTCACTAATGAAGGGAGAAACCAAATTGTGACCTGGAGAAACTTAAAGAAAAAAAGAATATGAATACAAGAAGATTAGCTCGTCTTATTGAATGCAAGTTAATACCCTGTTGGAATCGCTATTACGAACCAAAGATTATTTTTGTAGATCAAATGTATTCTAATTACTTCGATAAACTGTACCACGATTGAAAGTTAAGCAGAAATGTATTTGTAACATGCTCACATCAGTTTCTTAATGATATTCTCTTTCATGTTTGTACAATTGGCTACAAAGTTTCTTGAGTAAAAATCCGTTTGTTCTTGTTGATTGAAATGTTCCCCTTCACATTTATATCTCTATCTTTCTTTCATTGACACCATAGAAGTTAATTCATCAACACCATAGAAGTTAAACAGAAGTGCATTCTTAATGGACTCAAATCTATTACAGCTCTTTACAGTATGTTGAATACTCCGAGAGAAATTTTAGCATCTATACCAGTGCAGCAGTTAGTATTTTAGGATGGCGGAACAGGAACTTTAAAATAAAAAAACATAAAAATTAGGCTCTTCATCAATTCATACATAAAAAACTCATCACCAGTAGAAGCTAAACAGCAGTGTTTTGTTCTGAGTGAATTATTTGAGGAAGTAAAATTTCATTCCATGCCTATAGTATAAATTAAATCCCTTGCAAGACTGGGACCAAAAGTGAAGATCACAATATGCAGGATTATGATTATCTCCATAAGAAACACTTTATTATTTATCTTCATTGGCCATAGCTTTTAGTGTTACCTGAAGCAGGGTCCATAGGCTTCCAGTTCTGGCTAATGGGGGGCACAATATCTGACTGCCAAAAGGAAATGTAAACTAAGTTATGAACAATGCTAAATACGTTGAAATGTTGTGGTAATTAAAAACACAAAAATGAAGTAGTTATGCAGAATTTTGCCTTCCTATGCCACATACAAAGTTCAGTGATGCATGGTACTCCAATCATTATTCAAATTGAAATGAAAAACATAGCCAATGATCAAATACGGTAGAGAAAATTATGACAATATTTTCTTGATAAGAAAATAAGTCTACAAAAAGTTTGTTAATACAGCTAAATGTTACTTCATCACACAAAGGATCACAAGTTTGACATTTCATGTACTCCAATTATTATTCAAATTGAAATGAAGAACATAGCAATACGGTAGAGAAAATTATGACAATTTATTCTTGATAAGAAAATAAGTGTACAAAAAGTTTTTTAATACAGCTAAATGTTACTTCATCACACAAAGGATCACAAGTTTGGCATTTCATGGTCGTAAAAGAATTATTCAAACAGAAGTTTTGTGATTCAGATGTCACTCTCATCTATAATTATGTAACACATGAAATATTACCTCGACTTCAATTAAGAAAGAAAATATAAATTTCCGCAGGAGCTTAATGAAGTACATAATTTCATATGCAAAATTTTCTTTTACCATCTCTTCTATCAAATTACATCACAAGGCAAAAACTGTATTCCTCGTGTATTATCCCCTTTGTAATGAAGTTCCTTTCATTCATTAATCCCCAAATACTGTTCACTAAAAAAGTGATGAATATGTCTTTCTCTCACATCATTTTGAAGATATAATATATTCTCTTTATTGAAACATCATTTACCCTGTATGTATTTCATAATGTCAAAGTTATGTAAAATATCTTTGGAGAATCTTAATAGTAGGTTAATATTTTATGAACGTCTCTGCACTTGTCTAGAAATTCAAGACACTTTTACCAAATGACGGTGTCCTAAATATTTTGTGCACAATTCTGGAAAATAGATAATCTGATGTGACAAACAGCAACATGGGAAATTTTAGAAGATTTCTTATCACATGAAGTATAGACATTCTAAAGTTCAGAGCTCTTTCCTTTCCAGCTTCTGAAGTCGTACTTCATCAGAGTTATCATTAGGACAAAAACTACAAACTAAGGGTTCTTTCCAATAAATTTGGGGTCGCCTACATGAATCCTTATTAAGACAGATTGCATCATAGTTTGAAAAACCGGAAATGCCTACTTTGTATGAGCAAAGGAAGCAGACATCTCTCCCCATCCAAAATATGAAAATACTACCCTATCTTCTGAAATATATGGGTGTGCTTATTATCCTGTAAAAACATCCATAATAGTTGTACCTTCTCCGTGGTTAAAATCACCTAATTAATAATTCAAAATTTTCCTTGATGAGTGCTTATGATCCTGTAAAACCATCCTTAATAGTTTTACCTACTCCATAGTTAAAAACAACTAATTCATAGTTCAAAAATTTCCCTAATACTTGGGTCTTATCTAGTTGAAAACACATTCCTCAGTGACCTTATGTGGAAAAGATCAATCTCACTCGTATCCTTTTACACAAGAGTTAATCACACAAATTGATGATAAGAAAACTTATATCGCATCTACACCAAAAGAACCTTAAATAAATACATTAGAAAGATGGCAAGGGCAATGCTATGCTTTGACTGAAAACACCAAAATAATTAGAGCACTGATAGAGAAAACGAGGTACCCGGGTTGCAGCAACTTGATACTTCTCCAAGTTCACCAACTTATTCTCTTGATTTAGATTATTTACATTGGATGATGACCCAAGCACCCCCTTTTTCTCCATTCTGCACATGATAACAAGATGTTCTAAGTCCTTATCATTATATTCCATCCATCAGCCTTTTTAGGAAAAACCTTCACACAGAACAAACCAAAATATCAAAAAGAAAAGAGAGAAAAATCAGAATTCAAGATCTTCGTGTTTAGATGAGATACTAAGATCATTGATTTCCTAAAATTCTATACCTATATGGTAAAAATGAAACATTCCTAAAGAAGAAGGGGCATCCTAGAAATACATTGAAAGAAAAACCAACATCAATAAACATACACTGAACCTATTAGGAACTGCCTATACTTCGGTTGGAAATTTAAAGCATACAGAATACAGTGTTTATACATGCCATTTTGACCAAGAAGCAACTACAAAAAAGGCATATATATTCTCCTGAGCTATGTAATATCTTGGAAATGCGAGAAGGAACTTTTAAGAATAAAAAAAGACCGATTAGTAAAAATGAAATATATTATAAGAAACATAGCCACTGAGAACTTCATCAACCACTATTTTATTGTTTTACTATTACGAAAATAATTACGAAATTATTTGTCTGTATGGACAATAAATTCCTTTAAATATAAGGCTTCTAATTCTTGAAGGGCTAAATGAAGGACAGAAAGAATGATGAGTTAAAGAGATGCTGGGTTTGTTTGATATTCTAAGAGCCAAAATCCTTAGAACTTCAAGTTGACACTCTTTCCTAGAGAAATTATCTTTCTTATTATGCTGACTGTGAAAGGTTCAAACATAAGATAACTAACTCTAAGGTCAAAAACTTATTTGAAAGCATAGGCTGAGAAGATATAGAGGTAGCAGAGAGTAAATACTATTTCAAGATCCCGGATTTTGGGTGTCTGGGTGAGAAGAATAGTTTTCTCAAAACCCCATTAGCTATGTAGACTTAAGAATAATATTTTCACCTCCTATAGTGGTCACTGGTAAATGACCCTCTTTGTAACATAAAATTTACATCTTTATATGGATGAAACCAACTCTTTATCGCTTAACATCCATATTGTCTTATGTGTACCATGTAAGAATTCTTACATGGACTAAGTTATTCAAGATCAACGACATATGGCACGTAAAATTATGATCAAATCAGCTAAAAATTGGACTGTGAAGCTCAACAAATTAATAATCAGTGGCTATTTTGTATAGAAAGACCTCATCTGCACAAGACTGTCCAATTTAAGAAAATATTCTAAGTGTTGTTTATTCGGTAATCCATCGTCACTTTATTTAAACAGATTCACATCATAAACTATATAAATTTGTTTTTGTGCTGATAGTGCCATATCATTTCACTTTTATTAGAAGTGAAATGGACATATCTTGGCGGTGGGGGAGGAGCGATCCAATGCTTGATATTTACTTTTCTCCTCAACAGACATATCTTGGAGGGAGGTGTGACCCTGCGGCCTGATATCTACTTTTCTCCTCAGAGAAGATGGACCTTCAACATTCTAACAAACATTTGTAGTATGAATTTGAGGCTGACAATTTGAAAGGCATCTACAAATAAGACCCGCCAAATCTCTTGGTTTGTATGTTTAGTTCCATAACTAGGACAACCAATCTTGATGAACAGAGAACTAAGCTACACTTTGGCAAAGATCCTCTAGCACTCAAGGCAAGGACACATCAATTGTTGCATCATAATTATCTACTTCTTAAACAAGAAATAGCTGAATAGTTTAATATCAATCAGCAATTGCAGCAACCATACTGTCTGGTATATGGAAAATGAAATAATAATGGATCCAAAATAAATCAGAATATAAAATACAGTTGGCAAATCCCCAAAAGAACACTTCAAAAATCCACAGCCCTACACGACAGAACAAATTAGTCAATAATTTGTTGTTCAGCTAAAAGTCAGCTACCCAACTTCGCCACAATACTGGGAAGGAAAAATACTATAGACGTGAATCCCAAAATTAGCTGGGATTAAAAGAAGTAGAAAAACTTATTATTTACTTTGTTACAGCCTGCAGGCACCTAATTAAAAATCAACAAAAGACAAGAATTTTTTGTAACAGCGTATGCAAATTAAATATAAACCAGGCTAGATTAATTTTTCGTATTATTTACATTATCGGACAAGTCAGAGCATAAGTACAAATCTTAAGCAACATAAAATCCTAACTTTGTGAAAACGCCCATAAGGAAAAAAGAGAACTAAAAAGAAATCCAATGCACATTCCTAAGCTGATGAAGTTCAAGAGGATCTACGTCCAGGCAAGAGCTGCCCTTTACTAATTCGATCGCCTTAGGGTTTTTAGAGTCTCTAGGAATATAATCAAAAAATTATATTTCTTATGCAAGATTCAAGCACATAAATTTATTACATCCGCAATATTTATGCATGCAAAGATGCACTACACCAAATCAGCATCAAATGAATTAAAATTCCTCAAGAACAAGAATTTCACACGTGAAAGTCTATAATGCCTTGTGCAAGATGGACCGATGTTAAGCATATCTCAAGATGAACCTTCCGGAATTGGGAAATTTCCCCCATGTAGGGGTATCATTCAATAAAATTCTGGTTTAAAACTAATTTGCTTCAGATAAATCAAGAAGAAATAATAAAAAAATGAAAAATATTTATGCGGGAAATAAATGAATTTAATTTGTAAATTCAATCGAATCAAGAAGAGACTAAAACAACAAATGATGCTATTCTTGAAATTAGCACCAAAATTAAGAAGAATCTAATTTTTCTAAAGAGAAAATTATGCATGGATGATCTTCTATATATTGTGTACAGATTTATATTTTATAATTCAGATCAAATTAATCAAGAAGTATTACTCAAATAAAAGTATGCATGCAATGTTAATACACTTGGAATCAATATCAAATGAAGCAAAAATACCCAATATTGGTGGCACCCATAGCATCATCCGGCAAGAATTCCATCAAATCGTCGATGTTGAAGCTGGGTTCAATTTCATTTGCATTTCCTCTCCCTTCAGCCATCGGCGTGAAACTTATTCAAGAAATCCCCCCAATTATGTTAGAAAACAATTCAAGAATTGACGGTGCAAAATGGAAATGAACCCTAAAAATATATACGGAGACGATAGTATCTAGATTGAAAATAAAGAAATTGCAAAATGAAAAGCCGGGTGATCTGGGCGTGATTATGTCTTTAATCTATCACATATACACACACTTGTATATGTATTTATCCAGGTTGTATGTGACTTTGTATGTGACTTTAGTGCATTAAATCCGAATGTCTGTGGGTTTTTGTGTACGCATTTCCTGTGAGAGAGATGAGAAGAGAGAGAGAGAGAGAGAGAGAGACGCCGGTTTAGAAGAGGTAATTTTGAGAGTCGGAGACGTTACGTCATGGAAATCTTAACGTTTATGGAAATGAAAACCTCCACTCCCACCCACCCACCCACTCCCCATTCCGTTTTTCCTCCAATTTTGTTTGGAAAGATCAATTTATACAAAATGATTTAACATTTACCAACGACATATTATAATAAAAATTATCAACGGATTAATAAAACTTTTATCGACGGACAATTCGTTGATAACTATCATCGATCCTCAAAATAGCAACGTACTTTCAGTCGATCATTTTCTGTTGATTAAGATTAGTAGCAACAGATATCGAGATTTCACCAACAAAAAAATCTGACCCTCAAACTACGATTTTTGTAGTGAATTAAGTTCTTGTTTGAGAAACATTATAATTCCTTAATGGTTTAATTTAAATATTAATATTAACAACATATCTCGTAAGATCTATAGTTAGTATCTATTTATCCATACAAATTTTTATAATTTTAAAATTTTGGCAACTTATAATTTTATTCAAATGGAACCAAGACAAGGATGAACTATTCAAATTAAATTAGATTTGGATCAAATACTATCTCATCCAGTTTTGAATTCTCACTCTATCAATTTTTATCTTCTCTCAATTAAATCATACAAATTATATATATATTTGGAATGATTAACCATGTTGTCTTTTGATACAAAATGTGTAAAATGAAAAAAAAAAAAAAGAAAAAAAAAAGAGAAAGTTTTGCACCAATAATTTTGACTTCATAATTTATTTTTGAAATATCGATCCGATTCGATATTTTTTCGTCCATTTAGGAATTCTTAAGACCACGTTTCTGATAAACGACACTATTAAACGTTTGAAAGTTATAAAAATTATTCTACGCGTACATTATTGGACGACAAAATTAAACACGAATAATTATAGAAAATAGGTAAAATTTTGTCATTAATTATAGAAAATAGGTAAAACACGATACTATTATACTCATACATGAGATTATGTGATTTAGACGTTAGTCTTTTGGATGTCAGATGTCACAGCATATCATAATAGTCGAGTTAGCTAACCAAACTAATTTATCGTTATGTATATTAATTTTGTTGTGCATTTTTTATGTTATTATTGACGTGAAGTTGGCTACGTCAGTAGGAGAGTAGAGACAACATCAACATATGTAAATTTTATAAATGGTGGAAATTTGGTCAAGATTTACTTTATTTTATCAGTTATATTCCAAGTCAACCTTAAAATTTGGGAAGTAACGTATGCATGTCTTTTATTTTCTCTAAAAAAGGAAAATCCATAAAAGATTACAGGAATAAGTTACAAAAATTAAGAAAATTGATATACAAACAAAAGAATATTTACAAAATATTTTTCCCAGAAATAGAAATTTTGTTATTTTGTTGAATTTATTTCCGAACGCTAACCACCTCGAAAACTCAAGCAACTTTTTTTTTTTTTCTCCTAATAAATCGGGTTGTGGCAAAAATTCTTTTCCCTTTATTTTGATAAAATAGCCTTGTTTTGGAAAAAAAATAACAAATTTGAAAACAAAGATCCAAAGGAAACTCAGGCATAGTAATTAAGTCCTTGTTCGATCCACATTATTTTCAAAATATATTTTTCTCAATCTTATTTTCAATCATACATTTTTTTAATAAGATAATATTACACGCAAAATAATTTTTTTTTCTTATTTGTTAACCACATATTTTCCATCAAATTACTATTTCAAAATGCATTATTTTCCAAAAAATAGTGCTCAAAACATGCTTTAAAAATGTAAATATTCTTAAATTAAAACTGTCCGTGACTATCATTATTCGAATTCCAAACATATTATGCATCTGTTTGAGCCCTATTCTTTGAATAATATTTTGTTGGAGAATGTGTAGTTAAAAAACAAGGAAAATTATTGAGTTTGGTTGTAATATTATTTTATTAAAAATTGTGTAGTTGAAAATAAGAGATAGAAAAATATATTTTCAAAATAGTGGGTACCAAATAAGGGCTATAGTTTAAAAGGATAATTGCAGCAACGGAACCAAACCTTTCATTTAGTAGTAGAATCTGTCCAAACTTTTCATTTGTACCACACACGGTACCAAATCTTTCATTTTTGCCACCAACGGTACCAAACCTTTCAAAATGTCCGCAACTGAAGTTCAAATGGATGATTTCTGATAGTTTGACCTTANCAAACCTTTCAAAATGTCCGCAACTGAAGTTCAAATGGATGATTTCTGATAGTTTGACCTTAGTTGACCAAATAATTGATTTTGACAATAATGTTGATTGATTTTAAAATGTTAAAATAGTAATTTTATATTTTTAATAATAAAATAACCATAATAAAATAATTAAAATTAAAAACTCATTCCACCTTCATCTTCTCCATCCACACCACCCACACCACCCCCACCCCAAATCTGCAAATTTGGGAAATCAACCTCTTCGAATCCTCGAATCCATTGCGTTAGAAACTTGTTGCTCAACTATGTAGATCTACGTAGGCCGGATAAGAGATTTGGACCTTAACAACTGATCAGAAATGGAGCTCCTTTATAAAAATATGAATTTCCTGTTGAAATGGTTCGTCGA
>CAIGRT010087938.1:0-12312 GCA_903798405.1 Fraxinus platypoda
ACAAAAAAAAAATCAGCTTCTTCTTGCTTTCTTCCCGGCGAACAGCGAGTCGGCGACTTACCTGAAGAAGCTCCGGCGGATCCAGCACGGGCGGCCTCGAGGGCTGGCCAGGTACTGGGTCCGCCCCTGTTGATAACTACTCTTCGCTTTTCATTGGCCTGTAACAGGTACAAGCTTGGAAATTGCATTATTATTCCAGCTAGCATTTAACTATAATCATAATTTTTGATTTGTATACATATGTGGAGGATAGAATTGCCATCTCTGTAAAATGGGAGGACCAACTTGATAAATATTAATAGTTTGAGGAAAGAATTGGCGCATGTGAATAATTGTAAGACAAAATTGTGGGCTTAGAAAAGTTCGAGGATCAAATTGAACTTTAGAATGTATGGAAGACTGAACTGTTGTTGGTGAGAAGTTTGAAAACCACAATATCTATGTAAAATGGGTTGACAAACTTGATGCGTGTGCATAGTTGGAGGATCAAATTCACGGCTATGAATAGTTGGAGGACCAAATTGTCACATCTGAAGATTATCAGAACCAAAATGGGCCTTTATACAGTTGGAGGACCAAACGAAAGCTTAAGCATAGCTGGAGGAAAGATTTATTGTCAGTGAAAAGTTGGAGAACCAAATTCACATCTCAGTAAAATGGATAAACCAACTTGATGTGTCCATAAAGGGAGGACATAATTGTCGCCTCAAAGTAGTTTCAGGACCAAATTGGACTATTGAATAGTCCGATGACCAAAGTAAAGCTTTACAATAGTTGGAGGATTGATTTGTTTCCTAGAAATAGATAGAGGACTAAAATGGGTGCTTTTTATAGTTTGAACAACAAATTGAAGCTGGAGCATAGTTGGAGGATAAGTGACAAAGAGTGGACAAGTGCATGTGGCAAGAAGTGTCATTGCTGAAAGCTACACTGCTGGAAACCAGGTCAAAGTTGCTACTGAGAGGTGGTCATTTCGACAGTGGCGAAGAGTTGTGCAGAACTTGCATCATATCAGGACACTGATGCTGGGGCCACAACCATGCTCAAGGTATGCTGAAATCAGCTAATACTTTTCCTTTTTGTCTAAAAGTGATGGGCATTTCTCAACATGGATTAATCTTACCGCTGCTGCGATGGCAGCATCTGTATGGTTGGATTTTTTTATTTTTTATTTTTGCATAGCATTTCTCAACATATTTATTGCAGGTCTGTAAATTCACAAAACAATGACAGGCAAAAAATTTTTATCAAAAAAATCACATTCTTCAAAGGATTTTGCTAGAGTGACAGGGCCAGGGCTAAAAATTCAAAAAATAAATATTAATGGGTGGGATAATTACAAGAAAATGCCCTTGCGGGGTTCTTCCAGACCTCTCATGAATGGCGGATACGCTCCCATGATCCAAAGGGCCGCCATGGAGCCCCACAACCAGTCCCAGAATCACAGCCCCTTTAGCAAAGTTGCTTTTTTTTCCTGCACAAAAAGTAATTTTTCAAAATATATTTTCTTACTTTTAATTTTATATGATTTCGACCATGAAATATGCTTTTATTTATTTATTTATTTAATTCATTATACTAGTATTTGCGACAGATTGAATACTTTTTATTTTTTTATTACAGTTTTTGATGTTGCAGAACTTGAGGTTTGTTTAGTGGTCATCATTGCCACCATTGGAGTGGAACAATAGAAGTAATGATCTAAAATAAGAAAAAATAAAATTCACGAATTAAGGAGTTTCATTATTCTCAACGTAAGAGTTGCATGTACTTGGTGCAACGTTGTAGAATTGTGCTATACAGAAGAATAGAAATATAATTGTCGAACTAAATTGAACCAAATTGAACCGAACCGAATCGATTGAAATTCATAATCATCAATGGATCCAATAGTTTCATTATAGGAAAATCATTGATTTTCGGTTCGACTCCGATTCGCTATGGAACTAAATTACATGGAACCACATCCACCCCAGTGTATGCAAAGTGGGGAAATAACATTTTCTCTCTCTTTTTTGTGGGAGACTAGAATATGCAAAATAAAGTTAAAGGGTGTGACATCACAATTAGAAAAGTAGTGAGGGTAATTATCGAATATTACAGGTGCCCTCCATCAAACAATGACAAGAAGTTTTGATTATTTTAATGTTTCTGTATTCGGTATTCGTTGAAAGATAGCGATTAGCAACGAAGCATAATAATGGGAAGGGACAAAGGATGGTCCACTTTGAAACATTTTGCAAACTGCACCATACACCTTTCATCAACAAACCCACAAAACATTGCATTTATGTCAGCAAGTGACTACGATAGAATTGAAATACTTAGGTAACTTTTATAAAATAATGCTATTAAGCATGATTTCGTGCTTAGCAACAGTTTAGGTGACATTTAAAATTTACAGCCTACATTAATTGAACCATTTTATAAGGATTAATGTCGATGGAAGTATATGGACATCGTTGGTACTACATTTAACAAAATTATTAAACGAGACCTTAAACAGTACAAAAATATCAAGCATAGAGAAAGAATATTATTCACTCCCTCATCGAAGGACATTGTCGATTAATAAAATATGTTCCAATTTCTTGAACAATATGACAATAATCTCACGATCATATAGACCAATAATGATCACGACTTTAATTGAATAACATTATTCATTAAGAAAAATTATAAATATAATAATAAACAAAATATTCAACATAGTTATTATTATTTAGAAAAGTTGGTATTAGTTGGTGCCAACCAACGGTCAAATGTCAATTGGCCATTCTTTTGGCGTCTTGTACGCATCTTTTCCACAACTCCTTTTGACCTCTATCTCTTTCTCTCTCACACGCACACACACAGAGTAGTGAATATTACGAAGTGGATTAATATTTCATAACGGCTATATTTCATGCAAAGGCAAAGCTTCATTTCATCGTCTCTTTATGTCATATCATATCCTCCACGGGCTTCATATTGCATATTCCTTGAAGAAACAGTCAAGAAATGGAGCAAAGAGAAACAAAAGAGAAGCTTCGATAACACATTTTTCTTTAAATGTTTTCTCGTAATAGGTCATCCGACCTACGAGTATAAATAACAACAAACCACGCATTATTTCAATAAATTTAGAGTCATTTACATGAATAATTTTCTCTACTTCGTCCATATATAAAGCCGGATCTTTTGCAACTAAAACATGTCTCCAGTAGAGAACGCCCAACAAAATGTATATATGGAACCATGATTTGACAAAACCCAAGTTTAGAACGAGATACAAAAACATAGAAAAATGCCTGAATATATCGAGGAAGATGTATATGTCGACTACCTCCATTTTGTCACATGCAATAATAGAAGGCGATTCTTCAATATAGGTTCCAAGAAAAAGAAATATGGAAGAAAATGCCGATAAAAGTTACAGCACAATATTTACTGAAGCAAGCTGAAGGACTTTTTTTTTCTTACAGTTAGCTAGCCGCTCAAATATGCATGTGATGACGATCTTTTGATATCACGTCAGTGCTAAACATTGTATCAAGAAAAACTATGCATGCAACTGGAAATAAACATTATCTCAACCTGAAAAGGAGAATACTAATTGCAAGTTTAATATATATATTAAAAAAACGTTCAACAACATCGCCAAATGCTGAGATTTGTAGGTTTAAATTGCCATTTTTTGGACATTTAATATTTTTACTCTTAACATCTGATCTTTTAAACTTTGGGAGTATGCCAATGAGGAAGGCCCTAAAGATACGAAATTTCACAGCATAATGGTAACTCATTATTCAAAGATTTCTTATACATAAGCCTCTGGGTAAGTTTTTGATTATATATAAGAAAAAGCCTTAAAAACCGTTTTAAAACTACCTTCAGTGCTTCTATATAAAAGTAAAAATAGAAGGTAAACAAGGGAAACTTAATTTAAAACTCATCTGCGCAAACTTGTCTTCTTCTCCTTTGTCAGACTATATTTTATGTATGTCACTTGATTCGACTTTGAGCACCCATGTTTCGGCAGTCAATTGGCCAGAAACACATGGAGATGTCCCTCAAAACTCTTGATGCAAATCCCAGCACGAGCTATGACCATGCCAAGTAATTCCTGTTGGTTATGAAAAGTGTGGAGAAGAATACAGCATAGATCTCAGGTGATCATTGGAGGTTGATGAAGCTGTTATAGAATTTGAATGCAATACACTTGAATCTCCTGGAGTGCCATTCCATTTATCTGGACTTGCATTCGCTCCCATGGAGGGTGGCACTTGAAAACTTGCATTCTGAACGATTGGAGATCCACGACAGAAAGAGTAGCCCTGTGGCAGATAATGATAGAGAGGATTCGGATGCCTTGAATCTCTCATTGATGCCAAAATCCCAACTGTAGATCCCCCAACTTTCATATTTCCCTCATCACATGTAGCTTTAATTACTGAACCAGATTTGCTCTCTGGTGTATCATCAATAACAATTATTTCCGTTGTAGCCCTGCCACAAGGAGCTGCACCCCTGAGATGGGTGGCAGAAGAAGCTCGCACTTTCTCGATATCATCGGTAATTGGAGTAGTACCAACTCTAATCCTGGACCCAAGTTGATCAGGGGTCAAGTTGCACCCGCCCATGTATTCATGACACCCCATTGATGATGGGAAACTCCAACCATAATTCTTATTTGAAAGCATGGGCATTGATGGACGAGGAAATAATAGTTGTGTCTTATGATTGCTGTGGTTTACAGAACCATTTGATGAACTGACATCAAAATGCAATGTCTGCATGCTGCTATTCTGCAAATGGTCAGAGGTGACAGGAACTTGTGAAATCGTATGATGTAACGAGTGGTCCTCATTGTGAATCTTTCCCAAAGTGACACTACTATCAACCCAAGATAGTGGCTGTGCATGGTCATTCATAATACTTGATGGAGCAGGCTTGGTTTCAGCAGACACATCTTTGTCTTTATTTACCACCAAGTTCTTTCCCATTAGTCTAAGAATAGGAGTAGAAATAGGTGTAGCAGACTCGTTATGATCACGATTTGGGGACTTAACCTCAGAATTTATAGAGAACTGCATAGGCCTACGCCCCATGGGTGATTTTGCAACATGTTCTTCAGGTTCTGAACTTGACTTGCTCCTAGAGACTATTTCTGACCTCGAGCTGAAACTCTCGAACTCTCTCTTCGCAAAATAACCCATTTGCTTTTCTATGGCAGGAAGTGCAAGTGAAGACATAGATCTTCTCTGTAAAAGTTGTGATCCTTGATTGTTTAAAGCAGAACCCGATAAAGCACCCTCCTTCCTAGAGCAACAGCACGGCTGACTGTTTTTGAATCTGTAAGGACTCGATTCAGCAAACATCAAATCAGTCCTTGACTGGTCCAGGTTGAGCTTTCCTTCTGCACTCACGGCCTGCTCGAAAGGACTGGAACTCTCAACCACAGGATCAAGGCTAGCTTGGGAGAAACTAGATCTAGTCTCAGGTTGAACACCATGATCAGGTTCTAAAGACAACTTCTCCAAGGAAACTGAATAAGATCTTGCTGCGATGGAGTTGGACATAGCTGACACGGCAGAAACAGGAGATTCTGATGAATCCATATCAATTAATTCATGCTCATCTTCAGAAGATTGAACCCTGCAGGTAGTTAATGATGAATTTCCATGAAGATCGTCTGAGCCCATACGCCCAGGACTTGGCAAAAAGGATCCGGGTGGTCCAGGAATAGGTATCGGATCAACATCCACAAAGTAATTTCTTGGTTCTTCGTAAGTATCCAACTCTGCCACCATGGGGACATTGTGAGTGATGATATGTTTCCCCACTTCATCCCTGCAGAACATCTCTTCACCACCCAATACTGCCTTAACTGGAAAAGGTTCCTTGTTTGCTTCAAGATACTGTTGTGACAGACTTTGCACATCAGAAGTTTCAGCAAGCACAGGGAATGAAGAATCCAAAGATTTGCTAAAAACCAGAAAAGTTCCCTCGTCAGCCATGTCAGGGATTGATTCACAGACAATGTCATCCGAATTCTCAACCTCTTTTCCCGAAAGTTCCATATCATTGGATATAAAAGATGGAACACTGTCACTGGCAAAAGAATCAATCTTCTTCCCAGCCTGGCGACTATCAAATTCAGGAGAGTGCTGAGAGCTTTTCAAAGCCTTGGTTTCCTCCTCTCTACAGATCATAAATGCCCCTCTCTTCTTACGGATTTTCAAGACCCTAGTTTTATCAACAAATAACTTATCTGTTGCTTCTAATTGAGTTGAATTTTCACACAGATCTTCTACCAGGTGATGTTGCCTAAAAATTGTGGATTGGGATGCAAGGGCTTCTTCATCTGATCCTGACATGTAATGCATCTCAGGCTTCTTCCTGTCCAAACATTTTCTAATCAAACTTTTCTTAGAGCGATCAGGAATAGAAGCTTGGCTGACAGTGGACTCATTCTTCCTCAAAGATGATAGTTTCTTGCCTCTAGATGAGAATGCATGATCCACAGAAATATTCCTTAAAGATGAAAATTTCTTACCCCCAGATGAATATGCATGATGTTGGGACGATCTTGAGCTGATAAAAGAACTATGAGAATTTTTAGTGGGACTGAGCTCCATTCTCTTGTCACTCCGAGAAGGTATATGATTTTTTGTAGAATTTGGAAGATCCGTTATACGATTAAGAACTGACGGGCTATCTTTCCTCAACTGCTTCTCGCTGCACTTAGATAACATGAGATGTTTCTTCTTTCTATTGTGATAGCTTTGAGAATCCGACAAGGAAAATCCTGCCCTCTTTCTCGAAGAAGGATCCTTACATCCATCATGAGAAAAAAAAGACAAATTCTCCAGCCTTCTGCTGCTTTCAGGAGGTGATTGTGGATTCTGATCAGATAAAACTGCCGAACTCAAACTACTAGTTCTCTTCAGAAAAGGGTCAGTTTGTGAAGACTGACGACTTTTTACTTGCAAGTCTTTAGTTACACCTTTGTCTGAATGCTGATTTTCACCTTCAAGATTAATCTTCTTCAATAGACCAGTTCGCTTGGAGCCTACCCACTGTCTTGTAATTCCAAAATTATTTAGTTTCATCTGATCACAAGCTTTCAAGGGTTGTGTCAAACATTCTTCTTTCTCGCAACTTTCTTCAGGACGAACATTTCTTTGTTCACTATCATCAATCTGTTAACAACCCATGGTTAATTCGCATTTTGCTAAAGTATAATAAGCAATCTAGTCATTTGATAAAGAGAGCAACTCGTGATACTTTGATGCAAACACTATAACTAATAAGCTAAACAAAATTTCAGGTAATCTAAATTGCAAATATACCTTTTTCATCAACAGAATACCAAAAATGAGAACATGAATCCTGTGTGTTAGATTGAAAACCAAAAACAAAGAATAATACGAATCAACAAAAAGACGCCAATCACAACTTAATTCTAACTTTTTGGTGCCAAGATCTTGTGATTTCATAATAAACCAAATGAGAAAGGAATATTTCCCTAGCTTCATTCAAGGTCGACAATCAAAAAGCTGAACATATGCCATAAATGGCAAAGCCGGAAAAAATTGTTGTCAAACAAGAAAGCACAGCAAAAGTCAAGAACGAGCTGTAAAGAAGTTGAAGTAACACACCTCGTGACAATGATCATGCCTCAGAAAGCAACTATTTTGGCCATGAGGAGTACATTTCATAAGCATGTGTTTCCTAATGAGATTTCTCTTCTTACTCAATGAAAATTTGCTTTCTTTGTCTCTTTTCTCAAGTTTCCTAGGTCTACAATCATCTTTAGCATTTGAGTTTGATTGCAGATCATTGAACTTTGATAGAATACGAAGTTTTGTGCCATTGGAGTCAATGTAGACTGCAGCTTCTTCATTGATGTCCTCAACATCGGCAGGAGTTGCTATGTCTTTCTTCTCTTCAACAGACATCCCTATATTTGGAGCAGGAAAACCCAAGTTCGATGCCCAGTTTGTTCCGTTTCTTCTATCAAGATCCTCCAACGTAAAATGTTTGGCCGTTGCATATACATCCACCATCAATCTCGTCTTTCTTGGCTTTATTCTATGCTTAATGACTGCGGGATTTTCTGTGCACTTGATTGTTGACTCCCCGGAAAGACATTGATCAATGTGGGCATTTAAAGTGGTGTTAGAAGAAGATGAAAAGGTCTTGCACACCGGGCACACTTTTGAAGCCATTGTTTCCGACACCACAGAAGTGTTTGCACCCGCAACTTCTTGCAACCTTGGGTCAGCAACGTTACTCAATTTCACAATCAATCTGCACTTCTTAACTGTTTCTTTGATTGTACTTTCGCTCTTGTTGGATGATGGAACTACAGATACAGGCTTTTCCGTCAAGGATCCTGGGAATTTTTTAGCTTCTGCTTCCAAGCAAGGGCTTTGTACTTTGGGAATCTTCTCTCTTTCAGAATAAGAATGACTCGTTATGGTTGATGGAAATTCTTTATCTTCTTGAGATTCAGTTGGATTGATGTCTCCACAATCCACATTCAGCTTATGGCCATGCCCAATATTGGTATAAGAGACGGACACAGGATGATCACTTGAACAAGAGAGCTTCACATCGGAATTGCTTATACTTTCTCTGTCACTGGTAATGCTTCCAACATCACATTTTTCAATTGATGAGTTTCTTGCATAATCAAGAGACTGAAAAGGTGGCAACAGATTGGTCACGCCATGTTTCAAACAAAGTTGCAATTTTTTCTGAGAAAATGGCCAATTCGTCTGGATATCCTTGCTCCGTGTATTGAGAACATAATCCCTGCGGTAAAATTTATAATTGAGATATACAACTAATATCACATAAACAACAAATTCAGGACAAAATAATAGGGGTATTTGAACACGCCAATTCATAAAATGAATTGCAAATATCACAAGACCCTCCTATTATGCACCTGTTTTAGAAAAAAGAACTGTATAACGAGGAATAAGACTGCCCCCAAAGAATGGCAGCTTTTGACAGAGGATTTAACCACAAATAGATTTGCAAGAAATTCGGATTCCCAGTGTGAGAGGGGTTTTGGAAGAACATGAAATGACCATTACTAGTTACCCAAGAATAGCAAGTCAAAATTGACCATCTAACGGTGGTCGTTAAAAAATTGGAAGAACAACTTTATAAGACATGGAAGACCAGATGAAGACCAAAAACTGCTAAAAATAAGGTCATTAGGCCAAAACTAGGCAAAGAAAAACAAATAAAGAGAGAAAATTGTATATTCATGAAGCTTGATGGCAAACCCATATTTGGATGAATCAGAAATATGCAACTGGGATCTGGCCAACAGAGAAAATAACAAGAAATAACATGACAGAAGTGTAAAACTTGAAGATTTATGAAAGATGAA
This sequence comes from Fraxinus platypoda, assembly GCA_903798405.1. NCBI lineage: Eukaryota > Viridiplantae > Streptophyta > Magnoliopsida > Lamiales > Oleaceae > Fraxinus > Fraxinus platypoda. The sequence continues at coordinate 9,392 of CAIGRT010087938.1, forward strand.
ATTTTTCATCCATTTATTACCTTATGGAGAATTTGGACAGATCTACCTCAAGCTGCTGCTTATTATCAGAAGCCCTCTCATGACTATTACAGCTTTTCAGTTGTGAGATTTCACAAGGACACTGGGGATCTGGTGGAGGGTTTTCAATGGATAACATCTGCTAACAGCCTTTTTCTCCCTTCTTGTGCTGTCTAGGCAACAGTCACAAGAACCTATTTTATCTCCAAAACAAGGCCTTATCTTACTATACTTATCCTTCAGCATAACAGTAGCCTAAGGCCTCACTCAACAAAGGTCCCCAACCCCACCACCACCAATACCACCTCTAAGATCAAAATCAAACAACCCCACCTAAATATTGTACCTTTTCTTCAACAATCCATCAACCCTGCAAAGAAGAGAGAAGAATATCAAAACATAAGATCAGGAACTTTGGGAAGAAAAAACAGACCCACAAAATACGAAGGGCAGTGGAAGACTCTAGACTCCTCTAAGAATGATATTTCATGTGCCTGGAAGGTGTAAACTTGAAGCATCTTATATGCATATAGCTTCTCTGGAAGAGTCTGATTGAGCAAGGAAAGAAACAAATTTGGCAAAGAAAGAAGGCAACAAGCAAAGATCGACCCTCGTGAATCGTTATTTTATGTGGGCAAACCAAGTTAAAAGTACATAGATTTGCTGAATCTTTTCAAGATGGGAAACAATTAACCTTGCTCACTTGAAAAATGAAATTCAAAGAGAGCGAAATCAAGATGATCTGATGACGAGGTGATGAATCAGATAGATTCCAAAAATGAACCCAAAAAAAATCTCACGCATACACATGCATATGGTATAAACTGACCTCAAAATCAAAGTAATCGGTAAAATATTTACATAGTGTAAAATGATTCAGAAGAGATGGAAAGACCCAGACCCCAAAATCAAATCTTTAGTCAGTCGAGTGAACAGTAGACATGAGAAATGCAAAATCCAGTTTCAACGCATAGACCAGTTTTATTTTGCTTTGATCTAAGGAAAAACTATGAACGAAACTCTGTCAAAAATTATGTAAGAAAAACGCCAACAATTGAGTGAAAGTATAGATCATAAAATCACAAAAAATAGTTGGAGGTTAAACCCTATCAACACTCATAGCCCAGCTCAAAATCGATTAAAAAAACACACACACACCAGCACAAAACATCAAGAAAATCTTACAAGTTTTCAAAAAAAAAAAAATTAAGAAAAGCCCAAAATCACTGATTTTTGAAGGCAAAAAATAAAGAAAACTCCCTTAAGGATAAAAGAAATTCCTGGAACAAAATCAGATACAGACCTGTTAATTTTGAATCTGTATATATTCCTAGTAGGAAAAATGAAGAGGAAATACAGTCATCGAATGCTTAAAAGGCTTTAGAAGAGTAACAGCGATAGACAAAGAAAAAACAAAGAAAATAGCCCAAAGCAAGAGAGAAGATGCATCTATAGAGAGAGAAGACGTATGTATTAGTTTATCTATAGTAACAAGGGAAAACAGCACCACCCACTCACACATCAAAAGGGGCATCAGGTTCTTCACTCCACAAAAAAGTAGTTTTATACATTAAACTCCTCACGATTCACCTTCCCCTTGGTGAATATGCGTGAGAGAGAGACAGAAATATTCACGAATTTTTACATACGAGAGAGAGAGAGTAAAAAAATATATTATATTGAGAGAGAGAGAGAGAGAGTATTATACTCTACAGAGCTGTCCTAGCCTATACTAACCCTACAGGGTTCTCTGCATTTGCTCAAAAAATTTCCAGCTTTCTTTATTCTTGATATTTTTGCATTCATGTTTGTGCTAAAAGACAATTTTAGCCCTGTCATTTTTCTGAAATTACAAGAGACTGTAACCCTAAAGCTTAAACGACAAGAATCCTTTTGGTGTGTTGACAATGATAACCATGGTCGATTGTTCTAATTAATTAATTAATTAATTAATATTAACCTGTTGTTTTAGCTTAACAATGATAACTCTTCATTTCTGTTTTATTGACTTATCTTTTCATTTTTCTTTGCTAATCATTCAATAAGCAATAAATTAGTATTTTTGATTAATTATTCTTCCAATAAAATAATTTTACTTCATAATTTTTTTTTCTACTTTTTTTAAAAAATCTATGTAAAACACGCCCTAAAAATGTTATATGGTGTATCAAAGTGGACATGATTATTTTAGTTTTTATTTTAAAGAATCTTATACGCTATATTTTTTTTTTTATCTGATCCGAAAATTACCAAGTAAAAAAATCACGACATTACAAGAAAATTTACAATGCAACGATATTTAAGAGTTTGGAATGTGAATCAAATACAATAGATTACATATGATTTATAGACAAATAAATTACTATTATAAAACTTTTCACTTTATCATAATATTCCCAACAAAATTTTGGAATTTTACTAATTATAGAAACTTGAAGTAGTGCTACAACTTAAACAAGAAAATAATGACAATTATTCTATGGCATCCTAGAAATTACATATTCTTCCTTTTTGACCATAAATCTAGTTTCTTTTTTTTTTTTCCCCGATTGTTAGGTTTAATATTTATGGATAAAACGAGATAAGTTAACTAAATAAAATGTCAATTTTGAAAAATGTATTGCCCGACTATTTCTATTGAGTTAGAAGATACTATCGTCAAACAGGATGTTCTAAAATTCGAAACTTTCAATTACGTTTATATTGTGTCGTTTTACCGTATGTTCGATTCTTATAAACCTATATTATGCATCGCGTTGAATTGACTTAATAAAATAAAATATATAAATCATCTCGAATTGAAAGGAAAAAAAAAACATTTAATGTGAAAATAGACAAGATCAGTGGTTAAGAATGTGAATTTGCGGAGTTGGGGAATTATTTGCAAATATCCGTAAAATGAA
>CAIGRT010087939.1:0-13195 GCA_903798405.1 Fraxinus platypoda
CCAAGCACTCTCGAATCTTTATTTTAGGTCCGACACAACTTTTGAGTATTTGCACTTTAGTCCCGAACTTTGGATCTCTTACAATTTAGCATCTTCTCCAATTTTGCCAATTTTTGCTTATTTCCTTCAATTTTATCAACATATATCACAACATCAAAACACACATTAAAACTTTCTAAAACTTGTAGAAATAAGTTAAATATCAAGTTTAGATGATATCTAAAGTATGAGTGAAATACACTCATCCGTTAGTAAGGTGACTTTGAACATGAATTAACCTTATTTATTAGAATTGAAGTATGAGTGAAATACACTCATCAAGTTCGTCTTGGTGGAAGAATATGTATGTATTTCACTTATTGCAATTTTGTAAATTTTTAGAAAAGTTGATTAAATGTGTAGCTGAAAAGTTGTGAAATCTATAAAATATATGATTAAAATTTATTATTGACTTTAAGTTAAATTTTAATCAAACTTTTTAACTGGACAAAACAGAGACTAAGCACTTGTTTGGTAAAGATTAAAATCAAATTTTTAGTAGATTTTGATAAAAGTTGATAAAATGTGCGGTTGAAAAATTATTGGATCCTTAAAATATATTATTAAAATAAATTATTGACTTTGATTTAAATTGGTACCGAACATGGGCTAAATCTTTCAATCACGTATATTGTTGATGAGCATCATTGTTCCATTAGTCCGAGTTAGTTGTGTTTCTTTTGAAAAAAAGAGAAGAAAACAATGTTGAATTATTCTTGTTGTACAGAACATAAAAAATGGCCAAAAATCCCACCCCCCCCTGTGTTGTGAGTGTCTGACAGCATGTACAGAATTATTTTTCTGTACATGAAGCAGATTTCAACAATGTTTTGGGTTCAATTTTATTTCAACGGTCAAACTCATTGATTACGTTTTATGATGGAACACACATAAATTTAATTAATTAAATATAATTGATATTCTACTAATTTAATCAACAATATACATTTCATCAATAAACTAAAGTTACATTATATTAATTAAAAACTAAATTCATTGTATCTACCTAAATAAAAGTAATTACTATTAAATATTGTTATAATATTAACTTAATCAAATGACTGAAGTATTAAGTTAAAAAAATGCTATTCAAATAAATAAAAACTCCATATATGCTTCCTACCACATTCAATCGTGCTTAGTGCATATTATGATGTACACCATTTTTTACACTTTATCACGTAGCATTATACCATTGGACAATTTTTTAAAAAAAACAATTTTTTTCATCCAATCATTCGTGGACAACAATAGTAATGTCAACCAAGGTGTGTATAAAAAAAAAAAAAAAGTGTACAAATGACATTATCCTACCACATTAGTTGAAAATTTGTCGTGACTCTCATCTGAAATGTGTTCAAAATTCAAACACAAGAGATGAAATTGCTTACCGACTTGTGTAATCATATTATGAAATATTTTTGGATTTTATTGTGTGCAAAGAAGCAATTTGAGCATCAATGATGCTTCATAAATTTTTGTTAGTTCAACTCCAGAACTTTTAAGCTCATATTTGTTTTTCATTGTTTCGAAAATCTTTTTTATATATACTCATTTTTAAATCATACATTTACATAATAAAATATCCTGTACGTAAACTTAAAAGTTTTTTCTACTTTTTAACCACACATTCTTTAAAAATTCACTAAAAGATTTTTATTAAATTGGACCAAGTCGAAACCGAGAATTATATAATTTAAGTTGTTAATTTATAAGAAAAATAAGTTTATGTGGGGGGAGAAATGAGAATGGAGAATATGAATAAACTAAAAGACAGCAAAAAAGAGATAAGAAAGCAATTAAATTAAATAGCGTAATCACACCACACATACCCTTTCCGAAGAAAAACAAAGGCTTTTTCTATACCTTTACTTTGATTAAATTGTTGCTTCACAGGGAATTATTCTCTCACTACTACTTCTATATTCTATACTAGGATTAGTTTCATTTTAGGTCATTCAACTATTCCGGATATTTCAATTGGATCATGTAACTATGATAATTACTAAACTACGATTCACTTCCAATATTAGTCACTCCATTAGCTCTCCTTACTAAATTTATCATGTTAATATGCACTAACGTTAAAATTTGACAAAAAAATTGAGATTTTGTAAGTTTCCAAGTATGACTCTTTAATCAAATCTTGAAGATAAAGTTTAAAAAACAAATAATTGTTCGTCCGATCATATTCAAGTAACATATATTTTCAAAAATTGCATTTTTTATTTGATTTGATTAGATGACATATTTAACTAGAAATGTAAGATACATTTGACAATCATCAATTTATATTGCCTACATAGCTGATCAAAAAATATCTTCATTGTACATTTTGTAGAATTTGTTATATCTATATATTACGTGACATGTACATGATGGAGGGGTTCCTACATATGTTGACTTGACATCAATTATTTAATTGAATTAAACTTATTAAATCAAGCAACCTCGCCTTAGACTTGAGCTTGGTCCATTAGTTCTACTTGTCCCATTTTCATTGCCCTGTATATATGTGAGTTCACTTCACACTTAAACATGGGGCGATATTAAGGGCCAATCTGGACCCTTAATTTTTTAAATAGAAAAAAAAACTCACATAATTCCAATTTTCCACTTAATCGTACTTCCCTTTCCCCAATACTCAAACCATTGCATTTCTACGAATCCCCGACGATTCCAAGTTCCAATAACCATATTTTAGAAGAAGAAGAACAACAACAACAAATTGAAGAAGCAAAAATTTGTAATCCATCTCTCTCTCTCTCTCTTAATCTTATTGTTTATGTTTTGATAGTCGTTTTTGTTTATATAATTTCATCACATCCTAAAATCAAATCATAGAAATATCAAGCCTTGAATAGTAATGAAATGGAGGCTTAAATGTTCCGACTTGTGGGGAGAAGATTCTGCGCTATGGCTAAGAATTTTTGGTTAGTTAATGCTTAATGAGTTGGAAATTTCGAATTTTGAGATTATTTGAACTAAATAAATGTAGTTAGGTACTTCAGGATGATAGATGTCATTTTCAGTGCTTCAGCATTCTATTTTTACTCAATTTAGTGAAGTTTCAACAACAAACTAGAAATTGAAGAATTATTGCGCTATATAAAACTTTTTGCTTCATATAAGGAGATTTTATTTCATTAAATATTAAGTAGAGTTGTTGAATTGATTAGGTAAGTGGCAGGAATAGTTTGGAATGGAGGGAATTCTTATAATGAGATCTCTTCTATTGAATTAGTCCATATGTGGAAGTTGAGCGAGTTGGTCTAATTTGAATATTATCGTTACTGTTTAATTTCAAATTATTTTTTACGAAATTCTATTTCGTTCCAATTGAACCATGATCTCGGGTCCACCTCTGCACTTAAGGTAATGATTTCTAACCATAGTCAATCCCTTCTTGCACTCTTTCTCTCTCTTCGATCGTTGACTTCATCATCGGAGTGTAAATAGTTATCGAACCTATTTCTCGATCGGTGACATTGACATCTTAATGATGTGCGACAGCATCCAAGTTATGATTACATGGAGAGAAGGTTGAGATTCTGTTGACCGCTCGAGCTTGTAGGATTTTGAGGTCAACATGATTCATAATTTTTACTTACATTATCCGATTATTATTTATACTTTTAAGATTCACATCTATAATCTAATATAAGCTTTGTCAAACATGCTTTTAATAACACTAACTATGTGATCAATATTGAAAGTCCGATATAAGATAAATTAAAGTTGAGTGATCCAATCGAGATTCGATAGAACTTTCAAGGACCAAAAACAAAATTAAACCGAAATATTATATTAGTTATGATAAAACACAAAGCAATTAGTTATACTCAACACACTGATTGATTCTTCAGAGTTCAGATAGAGAAAAATACTCGCCGGCCGGCCGGCAGCATTTGACAGAAATTGTGATGAGTAATCCGCGGGAGAAAGACAAAGATCGGAAAATGTTGGTCGGTATTGTATGGAACTGTGCGGCGGAGGCCAAGCTCCTCCTCACTGCACTCCTCTTCTTATGCTCTCTCGCCACCGTCTTCCAGTTTCTCTCCTCACGCTTCTCCGTCTTCCCCTCCGACCTTCGCCACTGCCTCGCCGGTACTCCCACGGGTAATATCACAACATCTTCATCGGTGCTACCAGATCTGCCATCCGTTGTTCAACTTCTGCAGCAACAGCAAAAACAAGAAGACCAGTTGTTGGAAAATGGAATCATCAAGCGGGCTTTCAATTCCTATGGCTCAGCTGCGTACAATTTCATTCTGATGTCGGCTTACAGAGGTGGCGCCAACACTTTCGCGGCCGTTGGGTTATCTTCAAAGCCTCTACACGTCTTCGGCAAGCCGAGCTACCAATGCCAATGGATCCCACACGAGAATACCGATTCCACCGTCACCACCGCTGGCCAGAAGATCCTTCCTGACTGGGGCTTTGGCCGCGTCTACACAGTCGTCGTTGTGAACTGCACTTTCCCGACCCCAACTGGCGGTAAGGGTGGCAAGCTGCTCATCCACGCAACCACCAACGGCGGAGGTGACAGTAGCTTCAACATCACCGACTCTATTGTGGTCCTAAACGAAACCCCCGAAGAAATTGCGAATTTCACCTTGCAATTCAACTCACAGCCTAAGTACAATTATCTGTATTGTGGGTCGTCTCTGTACGGAAACTTGAGTCCTCAGAGAGTACGAGAGTGGCTAGCTTATCACGTTAGATTACTCGGAAGCAAGTCCCATTTTGTTATACACGACGCCGGCGGCTTACACGAGGGAGTAATGGAAGTGCTAAAGCCATGGATTGAGAAAGGGTTCGTGACATTGCATGATATCAAGGAGCAGGAGAGGTTTGATGGGTACTATCACAATCAGTTCCTCATAGTAAATGATTGCTTGCATAGGTACAGATTTGCAGCCAAATGGATGCTGTTCTTTGATTTGGATGAATTCATTTTCATGCCTAAGAAGAGCACCATTCAGTCGGTATTCGATTCGCTCTCTGATTTTACGCAATTCACCATTGAGCAAATGCCCATGTCCAACAAGCTCTGCCTCTCCCAGGATGCCCGTTCAGCTTTCAGGTAATCCCAATATCCCAATAACCCCATTTCCTTGATGCACAGATTATGCGTTCATAAATCGAATAATTGATCCAGAATCACTGCCAAATGGTCGTAGGTTTCAATTTCCTCATAGTTTCTGAAGTTAACTAGGGAATGATTGATAGGGTTCTTGTTCATAAAGAATTTTGAAGACTGAATAATTTCAGTGAGGGCAATTGGTGTTCAGTGAGTACATAAGTGCAAAGAACATATACATCAATGTTCTCGATACTGGTATTGAATTCTTACAACAGCAACTTAACTAATTAGAACAGCTTATTGTATTTACATGTTTAATCGGGTAATTTGCATTTCCGGTGACTGGTTAAAATAGCATTCACACAGGGTACATTAATTTATCTTGTATAAGATGTGTTGTTGTTGCTTCAAGTTATCATTTGGCCTATATATGCCAATTCCGACCTCTCTTGTTTTGATTTGTCGTCTCCTCATTTCGTTTCACACGGTCTGGCTAAGTGGAATTTAGTTGGGGTTAGAACAAGTCTTGCATTTATGATCCATACCATGTTCCTTAAATTGCTCAAGTGATTGTCATACATTGAAGAAATATTGTGTGTGTGGAGAATTAGAATTTTATTTTGGTTTCTAGTTATTGTAATGGTGCTTATAACCAATGTTTTGGGCGAGAAAGTTTTTGATCGAAGATATTGTATTTACCTAAGTGCAAATGAGAGGACCAAACCTAATCATTCAGTTCTGCCTCTACAAAGGCTAGCTCCTCCTCCATCATTGTCTTTGGTCCTTTCTTTCTCTAATGATCCACCATTTTCTAATAGTTGTAGTTTGTACGGACGCCTGAGGGACTCTCCTTTCTATTGGTCGCCCTTGCTTTTCACTCTCAATAGGGTCACTCTCTTCTATGAAGCGAATCAGAGCTTTGGATGGGAAAAACTGATTTTAAGATTCAAGATATCTAATCGTCAATATTCGTTTAGCCTCGGGAATAATGTTGAGACCATAGATTTGAATGTCACATGGAAAAGTCGAACTTATTTTGGGGCCTTCTATGCTTAATATATGTATATAGTCATTGAGAGAATGTGAAATGGTTGATGACAATGTATGTGATTTCCTTTCGCAGAAAATGGGGATTCGAGAAGTTGGTATACAAGGACGTAAAGAGAGGTATTCATAGGGATAGGAAATACGCGGTGCAACCCCGGAATGTATTTGCAACCGGGGTACACATGTCGCAAAACTTAATAGGCAAGACGACATATAAGACAGAGGGATGTATAAAGTACTTCCACTATCACGGAACCATTGCCGAACGGCGCGAACCATGCCGGCAACTCGTGAATTCGACACAAGTCACAGTTGATGGGATTCCATATGTTCTGGACACAACCATGCGTGATATTGCCGGAATTGTGAAGAGATTCGAACTCAAAATGATTGGCTCTAGATTACAGAAAACGCGGCAATAATCAAGAAATTTTTGTTTCAATCACCACCTGGAGCTGTGACTGTGAAGGCATTTTTTATCTTTTATTTGTTTTTGTATCCTGTAACTAGACAGTTTTTCAAATTTTTTTATTTGATACATATATATAGAGACGGGCCTCAAAGATTTTAGGTGTAAAGAACATTGCATTACTAGTATGTATCTTTGATTCATTTCATTTGTTTAATAACTGTTGGATGATTGATTGATTATGTTTGGTTGGCCACAATTTTTTTTTTTTCTTTAAAAGATAATTTATTTTTAATCACAATTTTTATGGAATTCATAATATTATCTTTTTATGGAATTCATAATATTCTTTTTATTCATAATATTATCTTTTTACAACAATTGCGTTTTCATTTTGAATACATTTTTAAAATTAATTAAGCTAAAAACTGTTGGAAACTTTAAAAATGGTTCTCTATTGAAATCTGGAAATTCTCCTGGCACATTCAAAATATTAGAAAACTTTGTCTAAAAAAAAAAAAACTTAATTAAGAGATTTGACTTAAAAGTAACTTAATTTTGAAATTTAATTATTGTACTAAAAGAATTGACAGGCTAGATTTTAACATGAACATAATTTTATTAATTATTTGTGCTGGCCGTCCGCAATTCAAAAAATGTTGCCGTAGACTGTTTTTGTTATAATGTGTGCTGGCCGTCCGCAATTTCAATTGATTGTCATTTGTCCGGTTCAAGACTTCAAGTAACTATTCTATTAAACTTTCAGAATCATCAGCCAATTGCAAAACAATTAATTTTTTTTCCATGTCTCTCTGCAAATTTACTAATGTAAGTAATTAATTTATGTTTTTAATCTTTCATTATTTATCCTTTTATCATAAATACAACATAAATAATTAATTCCTTTCTATAATTTTTAAGATAATTGTGAAATTCTTATTACTTAATTAATAAAAATAAATTAATCATTTTTTATAAACTATGTTTACTGCATTTGTTTCCTACCTCCTTTAAAAATAATGCTTTTAGATATGGTATTGTATTATTTGGATATTCATTCAATCAAATCATAGCAAACTGTTGACGATAAAAAGCAGTATACTATCATCCTCTCTAACATAACTATTGACGTATGACCCAAATTTTATTGGATATTGGTATTTTAGTTGAAGAGGATTTGAAGAACTCAAATTATGGAACAGGAAGAAAAACTTGGCACATTTCCACTCTCCGTTCGCCCGTCTCCTGCTTGAGCGCTCAAAATAGGAGCGTGGCACTCGCTCAAGCGGGGATTTGTTTTGGCTCAGACCTGTTTCACGCTTTAACACGTTTGCAGCATTTCAATCCTTCNAGTATACTATCATCCTCTCTAACATAACTATTGACGTATGACCCAAATTTTATTGGATATTGGTATTTTAGTTGAAGAGGATTTGAAGAACTCAAATTATGGAACAGGAAGAAAAACTTGGCACATTTCCACTCTCCGTTCGCCCGTCTCCTGCTTGAGCGCTCAAAATAGGAGCGTGGCACTCGCTCAAGCGGGGATTTGTTTTGGCTCAGACCCGTTTCACGCTTTAACACGTTTGCAGCATTTCAATCCTTCTAAAACTCTATGTTTAGGGTTTATATATATTAATCAAGACTTGTAAACATAACAAAACATTCATAGAGTCTTGAGAGAGCTTTAGATTTTGATTGAGAGTATTTTAATCTTGTGTAAACAACATTCATTATTGATTAAAGTGAAATACTCCTTATCTGACCGTAATTTTTTCCGTTCGGTTTTCACGTAAAATTTTGGTGTTCTTGTTTTTGTTTTATTTTATCTTGCAAATTATCTTTGTTGATTTCATAATAAATTGGTATCAGAGCAAGATTGATATTCTACACGACAACGATGAAATATGATATCCCATTATTGGATCGTAACACGAGCTTTTCTCTTTGACAAGTGAAGATGTGCATTGTTCTTGCACAAATTGATTTGGATGATGCCTTGTTAGGTTTTGATAAGATGCTTTCAACCTGAACGTATAATGAAAAGTAGCGTAGGATTGAAAAGCTCTGTCACAATTCATCCCCATCTATCAAATCACATACTTTAGGATGTTCTAAAGAAGAAAAGTGCTGATGCATTATGGTTGAGAATGGAACAGCTTTGTATGACAAAGAGTTTGACCAGTAAGTTACACTTGAAGTAGTGCTTGTATTCTCATCGGATGTGTGAAGGTACGTTAATAGCTGATTACCTATCTACATTTAAAGAAGTTGTGGCTGATTTAGATATTTTGGAAGTTAAGTATGATGAGGAGGATTTTGCGTTGATTTGTTGTGTTTGTTGCCACCTTTGTATTTGACTTTTAAAGATATTATCCTCTATAGTCGTGATACTTTCACTATGGTTGGGGTCTATGATACTTTATTGTCAAAAGAAAAGATAAAGCATCTTGTAGTTGGATCTAAGAGTCAAGCTGAGGGCCTGGTTGTTCGTGGGAAGAACCAAGATATGAATTTTGGTGAAAATATGAGGGACATATCAAAATCCAGACATATAGAGAAGGCATGTCACTTTTGTAAAATGAAGGGATAGATTATAGCTGTTTGCTACAAATTGGAAAACAAAAAATTATAATGGATGTTGTTACTATAGATAATGGAGAGCAACCTGAAAATAAAGGAGAAGCTGATGTTGTCGAAGATGGACCAAGTGAAGAAGAATTTTTCGAGATTTTTTACAGTAGTTCCAAACCTTGTAAGGATTGGGTTCTTGAATCCGCTTGTATGTTTCATATGTGTCCCAATAGGGGTTGGTTTACAACATATGAGGGAGTTTCGGGAAGTGTTGTGATTATGAAAAACAACGCACCTTGTAAAATAGCGGGAATTAGTACAGCCAGGATCAAAATGTTTGAAGGAGCTATCATGACACTTACTGACGTAAAGCATGTTCCAAAACTGAAGAAGAATCTCATGTCTTTGAGTACCCTTGATTCAAAGAAGGTATAGATATACTGGTGAAGGTGGAGTTTTGAAGATGAGTAGAAGTGCTCTCGTTGTCATGAAGGGACATAAAAGCTCCGTGCAATTGTACATTTTACAGGGTTCCACAGTTACAGGGGATGCATCAGTTACTACTTCTTCTTTGGCAGATGAAGAAGTTACAAAAATTTGATACATGTGGTTTTGGCATATGAGTGAGATTGGTATGACATAATTGAATAAGAAAGGACTTCTTGATGGGCCGAGGACCAATAAATTGAAGTTCTGTGGGCATTGTACCTTTAGAAAACAAAAAATGGTCAAATTCACTAAGAGGAGACACAATACAAAGGGAACACTTGAGTATATCCATTCAAATCTTTAGGGACCGATGACGGTGCCTTCTAAATGAGGTTTTCATTATTTGTGGATAGTAATACACGATTTCTCCAGAAAGACTTGGTATTATTCTTGAAACAGAAGAGTGATGTGTTTGCAACCTTCAAGGAGTGAAAAACAGTGATTGAGAAGGAGACTAGAAGTCTATGTACAGATAGTGAGTTGTAGTTTTGTTCAAATGAATTTAATAGTTTTTGTAAGTCAGAAGGGATCTTAGACACTTGACAGTGCCCGTAACTCCACAGCAGAATGGTGTGGCAAAATAAATGAATAGAACCTTGACAGAAAAGGTTCATTGTATGCTTTCAAATGTTGGGTTGCCCAAACATTTTGGGCTAAAACTGCTGCTATATTTTGTTTTCTCATTAATCGCTCATCCTCAGTTGCCATTGAGAAAAGACACCAAAAAATGTATAGTTAGGAAATCCTTTTAGTTGTTCTGATTTAAAAATATTTGGGTGCCCTACTTATGCTCATATAAATAATGGGATGTTGGAGCCAAAGTATAGAAAGTGCATTTTTCTTGGGTATAAATCAAGTGTGAAAGGTTATAGTTGTGGTGTCCAGAAACAAGAAAGGTAGTGGTTAATAGAGATGTAGTATTTGATGAACTTACAATGGTTTAAAATTTGCCTCTTGGAGATTTTGGGAAAACTGTGCAACAGAATCAAAATACTTAACTAGAGTTGGAAATTAGTTTAGAAGAGAAAACAAAAGCTTTAGGCTAGTATAGTTCAGAGCTGAAGGAGACTAACATTTTGCCTAATTTGCCTCCACCACCAACAGTACCACAGTATTCTATAGCAAACAATAGGCCTCACAGAGAGATTAGATCTTCACAAAACTATGGAGAGGCAAACTTTGTAGGTTATACATTAGTTGTGGCTGGTAGTATTGATTCCACTAAAGAGCTTACTACATATACAGAAGCAGTCAGTTACAGTGATTCTAGAAGATGGTTGATGGCTATGCAGGAGCAGATGTAGTCATTTAATAAAAATAGCACATGGGACTTGGTGAAATTTCCCAAGGAAAAGAAGGTTGTTTGCTGCATGTGGGTGTTCAAAAGAAAGGAAAGTACATCTGGAGCTAAAGAGGCCAGATATAAAGCCAGATTGGTAGCTAATGGTTACAGCCAGATTCTAGGTGTTGACTTTACAGATGTGTTCTCACCAATTGTAAAATATAGCTCAATGTGTGCTAAGGTGGCTTGGAACTTAAGCAGATGGATGTCAATACAATATTCTCGCATGGAGAACTTAAGGAGAATATTTATATGCAACAACTAGAGGGTTTCATAGTTACTGGAAAGGAAAACTATTTGTGTTTGTTAAAGAAGTCATTGCATAGATAAAATAGTCACCAAGGCAATCGTGTAAGAGGTTTGATTCATTCATGACTATTAATAATTTCATTAGAAGAAATTATGATAGTTGTGTGTACTTAAGAAAATGTGATGATAGGTGTTGTATGTTGATGACATGCTAATAGCAGCTAAATATAAAGCAGATGTCAGAAAGGTGAAAGCTCTGGTCAGTAAGGAGTTTGATATGAAAGATTTGGGTGTAGCAATAAATATTTTGGTATGGAGATCTTAAGGGATAGGGAAGTTGTCAGATTGAATTTGAGTCAAAAGGGGTACATTAAGAATGTACTTCACATGTTCAGTATGCATAATGTAAAAGCTGTCAGAACTCCTTTGGCTGCCCACTTTAAATTATCATCTGACTTGTGTTCAAAGTCAAATGAAGATATTGATTACATGTCTCGGGTTCTTTATTTAAGTGCAGTGGGATCACTTATGTATGTTATGGTTTGTACACACCCAGATCTGACACATGCAGTCAATGCAGTTAGTAGATACATGGAAAATCCTGAAAAGGAAGATTGGAAAGTAGTACAGTACATATTCAAATATTTGAAGGGCTCTACTAATGCTTGTTTTCATTTTGGTAGGAATACAAATAGAGCTATTAGGTATATGGATTTAGATTATGCAGGGGATCTTGATAATAGGATATCACTCACATGGCACGTATTTACCCTTGGAGGCTGCGCTATTAATAGGAAAGCTACTTTACAAAATATAGTGGCATTGTGTACAACAGAGGTAAAATAAATTGCTATTATAGAGGCATGTAAGGAGGCTATATAGTTGAGATTTCTACATTTTATTGTGATAGTCAGAGAGCTATCTTTCTGATAAATGATCGATGTTTCAGAGATGACAAAGCATATTATGTGATGTATCACTTTTTATGTGAAGTAATTGCTCGTGGTGATATTGTAGTGAACAAGGTTGATACGAATGAGAATTCCGTAGATATGATGATAAAACCACTTCCCATTGCTAAATTTGAGTATTGCTTGAATTTAGTTGGTATTTGTCATTGATTTTTGGCCCATTGGGGCTTGTGTGGAAAATGTGGAGTAGTTGTTTGGTGATTTGCAGAAGAGCGTGGTTTAATTCCTTGCATTGAAATTTGGTTCAAGGTAGAGAATTGTTGAATTAGAACCCAAATTCTATTAGGTATTGGTGTTTTGGTTAAAGATGACTTGAAGAAGTCAAATTATGGAAGATGGAGAAGAACACGACGCATTTTTGCTTCTTGTCCGCCGTCTTCCACTTGAGCACTCAAATCAGGAGTGGGAGCGCTCACTAGGCACCGACTATTGCTCGAGTGACAGAGTTACTGCTTGCTTGGCGCCTACCGACGCTTAAGCGATGGTTCGGTCCGACCGAGGCCCATTTCACGTTTCCATCACTCAAATGCTTCTAAAACTCTATGTTTTGGGTTTATATATTTTAACCATGACTTGTAAACATAATATAACATTCATAGAGCCTTGGGAGAACTTTAGATCTTTATTGAGAGCATTGAGATCTTGTGTAAACAACATTCATTATTAATTATAGTGAAATAATCCTCATATGTCCGTAGTTTTTTTCCGTCTTGAATTTTCATGTAAAATATTGGTATTCTTGTGTTTGTTTGTTTTGTTTCATGTTCTCTTTATCTTTATTCCTCTAGGTAATTCCAATCAAGAACTCGATCTGGCTATAGAACATGTTTTATGGATAGAAAAAAATCAATACCGATTACTTGTTGTAATCTCATCTTGATATATTATCAAAGCGGCTGGATCATGTACACAATATGATCACTGTATCTCATCTCAGCATACCTCAAAGTGTCTGAGGCGATTGTTTGTGTGAGTGAACCAATCTCAAC
>CAIGRT010087959.1:0-12393 GCA_903798405.1 Fraxinus platypoda
TTATTTACTTATTATTTAATCTTGTATATTCGAATTTAGTATAATAGACAATTGGATGACTTTAATTTTTGTTGACAAGTTGTCACAAATCAACAAACCCAACCCAACCTCATCGATTTTTGATTGGATTTGGTTGGTTTGGGTTTCAATCTTTACACGAATTGGATTATGTTAAATTTTGATTAAATCAATCATGTTGAGTTGAGTTAGGTTTGGGTTTGGGTTGGGCAAAAATGGAACCAAACCAACCCATGCCCAGATAACCACAAGCGACCAAGGCTTTTCCGGTTTTCCCACGGCACCCACTGTAAACTGGGAATAATTTACTGTGAAGGAGTGCGAAAAAGGGAGACATAGTAATCACCTCTTGGCACCATTATTAGTAATTTCTACAAGGATAAGTCATTTTCTTCGTCACCAAACTTGGGAGGTAATATCAGACATTTATTTAGAAACATTATTTTTATTCGTTGATTTCCAACTCGATTTGATTATTGTGAATGATTTAATCTCAACACTTTTCTTCTCCTTAGAATTTATTTTCCAAAATTGTTGCTTCATGATGGTAATTTTCCATACGCAACAGCAATTTTCTGTCAATATCTCTCTTGAATTTTTGATGTTGTTGTTTATGGCTTTCTCCTTGCCCATAGAACTGGCCACCCCTCAAGTGTAATCGGTGAAATACCCAGGACCAAAATCCAGTGAGGTGCAGTTCCCCCACTAGACCCAAGTGGCTCCGCCCCAGCTAACTCTGAAATTCATTCAGATAGTTCAGGATTTTGGAAAATGAATTATCTGATCACTGAATTTACTCAAAAGAGATGAAAAAAAAATATCGTTAGTATCCCGAGCTGAATATATTTCTATACGTTGTACATGTATTATGTATATGTTAATATGTATCATAGGTGCGTCGGACTCGGTTGTGTAATATTTTTTTCTTTCCTATTTTTGGGAGGTCTCCGTGGTGGAATTGGAAAAGAGGTTGCCACGGAAATAGGTAATTAGAGAACGATGCTAAGGGAAGAATATAAGTAATTAATTTGTTTTTACGGCCTGCATTTTCTTCACTTGAATGGAGGAAATAACGTGTTCGTCAAAATTTATTCATAGATAACATAAAGAAACCAGAGACGATGAGATAATCTTGATTTTTCCTTCAATGCAGGTGTCTGAATTTTGTACTAGGTTCTGGACATTGCTGGAAAGTATCTATACGTATGGAAATACAGTTTCTTGTAAAACGACTAAGGGAATAATACTTGCATCCATCATTTGACTTTAAATTGGGCCAGTCATGTTATATTTGCATCGTATATTTTTAAATTGGGCAAATCACAGGGCAAGTGGCAATGTTTCCATTCACGGCAGCGAGTTATCTAAGTTTATCAACTCAAGTTTTGAGTAAGTTTCACAAAGTAGGAATACAATTTTCCTTTATATGACTAGACCTTACTCCTTTTCCTGTGCATTGTTCACGGTCTAAGAGTCAAGCTTTCAATGCCAAATCCTCCGAAACTTAGGAAGTTACTCACTGGCAATTAGTCCCAAGTTGTGGCGTTATCTTCCTGGACATGGAGGTAAATTACAAAAGACAAACATTACATTTCTTCCGGATTTGCATGTATAATGCCAATTTACCCCTGATTTTCTACTCTCAAAATTTCCATTTCACATATTGAGTTACGTACATAAAAAATCCTGAATCATAGAATTCCATTTCTACGACGTGATTTGGAAGTACATATTCTCAATATATTGTCAATCATACCTAGTTGTGGTTTGCAATCTTGATTCATTCAGTGGACTGGAGATATCCATATACAAGCGTTTTGTAGTCTGAATGAGAACTGCAACATTGAGCTGATCATACACCTTTTCCATAGCCAATGGTTGAAACAAGAGATTTTCATCCATAGAGGAATAGCTGAATGGAATGTTTTGCTCGACTTCACTTGCCCTGGGAGGTTTTTTGTGCTATAAGAATTAGTTTTCCTTCTATTTAACATAATTTCAGTTTTGCAATCGTATTTTTTATTCCTTTTACGTTATACAATCCCAGATATACTTGTGTCACAGATGGACTAAATTTTTGTAGATGTGTGACGAAACATTTTGAAATTTTTAGTGCTACTAATGACTACTTTCTGTAAATATCTCTTCTGCTATGAGATTACTGCTGAGTCTTGAGAAGCGCTGAACATTTCCGCCATAGTTAAGATCAGGATGTCACTGTACAAAGGCTTCAGTGAACCCTGGATCTACGTCAATTAAAGAGCACAATATTCTGGGACTGCGTGCTATCTGACTTGAGTCTACTTGCTATTTACAGTCAGATGTCTTATTTTGTGACCCTAGATGTCCTATTACAATGCTACTAATTGTTTTTTAGTTTTATTACGGATTGTAACCTAAACTTTTTTGTTTCTTTTGTATTCTTTGACAAATAACAGACAGATTCTCTACTCTTGGTTGGTTTTGGCTCAAATGGCTCCAAGAAGAAATATACCACTTGAACATGAAAGACGTTCTGCAGATGCTCCAGGCATGATGCGTCATGATCCATTATCTGCTTCCCGCCAACATACAGAACCACTTTCTCCTGCATTTTTAGATAATAAATTTGTCTCACAGGCAGCAGAATTAGAAACCCTTTCTGTGGATAATCGTAAATTGACATCTGCAAATATTGCCTTGAGGCAGGATCTTGTAGCTGCTCAGCAGGAAGTAGAGAAACTCAGAGAACATATAAGAAGCACACAAACAGAAGGTGATATTCAGATTCGGATTTTGTTGGATAAGATTGCAAAATGGGAAGCTAACATCAGAGCAGGTGAGAGGGTTAAGAAAGACCTGCAACAGGCCCATCTCGAAGCACGGAGCTTGGTGACAGCTAAGCAAGAGTTGACTGGTCATATCCAGAAAGCCACTCAGGATTTGGACAAAGCCCGTGATAACTTGAAAAACCTTCCAGAAATGAATGCTGAACTCGATAGCTTGAACCAAGAACACCAGAGGTTACGGTGAGCGTTTTCCTGCCCATTATTTTCTTCAATGATCTCTCATTCTCACAATCCTTGATATGATTTAAATTCTAATGGATTGTAACTTGATATGATTTATTATTTGAAAGGTAACTTGATATGATTTATTGGTTATCTAATGAATTTGCAAGTAGGTATTTTTTATGCTCTTTCCTGCATATTTATTGGAGACTTGTGCGTTGAGTCTATTTCAAAGACAAAGATCCTAAGATAGTTTGAAATCAACTGATTGCCCTGTTTTCCTTGTATCGTTATTAACTACAATTTCTTCTTATTTATAATCGGACAATAGTAGTTCATCTATTGAAACTATTCTTCATTGTTTGGGACCGCAGCAAGACCTTTGAGTATGAAAAAGGTCTAAACATAGAGAAAGTGGAACAGATGAAGATTATGGAGAAAGACCTGATTGGTATGGTTGAAGAAGTGGAAAGACTGCGCGCTGAGGTTTTAAATGCTGAGAAGAAGGCACACGGTAATCAGCTTCACTTATTTTCAGGTCTCAATTACGATTCCCCCTTCTTTTCCATTTGTACTAATGGCGAACTTCCTAATCTGTGTAGATCCAACCCCATATGGTGGTCTGTACATGAATCCAAATCCTTTATATCCTCATCCGATGAACGCAAATGTGGGTTTTATGGATGGTTATGGTAGACCTCATTCCATGGGTGATGGAGCTGTGGCAGAGGGAATGATTCCATATGGCAGTAGCACTACTGCTGCCGTCAATCCTGCTTGGGGAGGATCATATGATATGTCTCATACTCTGCAGTGAATGTGCATCAGATACAATTGCCGGTGAATGTGATACATCCTGGAATAGTTCATTTGCACTCGATTTGAATTCTTTCTGTTGTTTAGTAAATTGTAGATTCCTGTTGTTCTTCACAACTTGTTTCTTAGAATCAAAGTATGCAAAGATTAACGTTGTTTCTGTAACATGCATATTACTCTTTCCTCGTTTTCATTGGCATTTTATTTTTTCTCTAATTATCTAGTTTTGTATTGTGTTGGGTTGTTCATGATGGAACATTCCTTGATGAAGTTAAGGTAGAAATTTGTTTACACTTTATAAGATGCCATTAAAATTCTTCTGCCGCAGTGGGAATGATTCCCTTTGGTTGTGGCACTACTCCTGCTGTCAATCCCGGTTGGGGAAGATCATATGATATCTCTCATACTCCGAGGTGAATGTGCATCAGATTCATCTACTAGTGATACTTCCCTAACTAGTTCATTTCTCCAGTAAATTGTACCTTCCTGGAGTTGTTCACAACATGTTTCTTAGAATCAAAACTGTACAAAGATTTAACGTTATCACTGTAACGTTGCATTTCGCCTCCTGGTTTTCTTGCCATTTTTTTCTCTGATTTTAATTTGTTGGGTCCTTCACGGAGGAAGGGAAGAATCGAACTATTGAATCAATTGAGCACCCAATAGGTGTTTGGTGTTGTAGTTTGTCAAGGATGCTTGTTTTTATCCTTTCAATTATTGTTGGGGAAAAAAAGGAACAAGCACAGATTAAAGAACACACTGCGTTCAGAAAGGTTTTTGAAACATTTTTCAACTGCAAATTTCTTGAATAATACACTAGAAAATAACAAAAATGTCATCATAAACCAAGAACTAAAAAATAAATAATTTCTTGAAATGGATGACAAAAGAATAAAACCAGAATATAACAGGAGCCCTATAAAAATCTGCTGCTAACCTGCATGCTCCCACATTGTTGCAACAAATAAAAACAAATGTGCTATCATAAGTAACAAAGACATGACACTGAGGAAAATCCCAAGTTTCAACCATTTTCCCTCCAATGTCCTAACATATCCATCTTTACATGCATTGCAGTCGTAGCACAGCATGGTTTCATCATTTTGCCATAAATCACAGTCTATATCATATGGGATTGTGCCGTCAATCTCCTTGTTTCCTCTTATCCAGTAAGTCGCATTCACGAACTCCATCTCGCATATTGATGGCGGTATGCAGCATCCCGACTTCGTAAAGATACAAAACAAGAAGAGAAGAAAAGGATAAATATCATTCATTTGGGAATTAATCTATTTGTACATAAATGTTCTAATAGATTCTTTGACAGATCAAGGGCTGAGGTGCACAACACCTCAGTATCTATCAAAGAAACCGTAAAAAAAGCTGTACAAGTAGCATGGTTCTTTTCTTTCTTTGGAGTTATAATAAGATAATATATACGCATGTTTTTTGATTAAGGACCATTATAAAAAAATGGATAAGACGAGAAATAAGAGTATATGTCAACAAGATAGATACATGAATAGACATGACGGAGGTATATTACCTCAACGGGGGACAAATTACTCGTTGAGATACCGTTGGTATCGAGCATATACGATCTGGATATCAAATCCTTACATGTTCTCGTCTCATATATGCAAGACTTGATATCATTCCATTTATTGCTATCATGCACCTTCAGTTCAAGCCACTTAGGTGAAGCAACTATCCTTCGGCTCTCCATCTTAAACTTTCCAAGGATCCCGAGCCCTACGACGAGCGTCAAAATCATCAGCGCGATGATCACGACAAGCCCAGGTACGGGAAACTTAGCCCTGGTGTAAATCACAGCATTGCTTAAGAAGAAAATAATCAACATGCCAATGCCAATCCCAATTTGCACTCTGGGCAAGTTTTTCAACAGCCCTTCACAATCATATTGCTGAATGTAGAGCAACCATATACCTAAAAACAGAATTGGAATAGAAAGAAGAAAAGTAAGTAGGGCTATTGGAAGCACAATTTTCTTGGAATGAAGTGATTTTACTACTGGCATAATCTCTTTTTTTGGTTCAACAGGTGGAGGACTATCAGGAATTTCTTCTTTGGTTTCAGGGTTTTGTTCAACAACTGTCAGTGCTACTGCCTCTGGTGGTGGATGATTAGCAGCATTTTCTGTTTCAGCCATGTTATTGGAGGATTAGTTTGTTGATGTTAATGTTAAAACACTTTGATTAATAAAGTGGTTGTTTGGGGTATTAATTTACTCAGTCAATTCTCTGAATCTGCTACAAACTCTCCAGTTTGAGAAATTACAGGATAGGTGGTTGTAAGAACAAGTCCAATCTCCCAACTGAATCTAAGTTTGAGCTTACATACCTTAAAACTTTTTGACTAGATTAAAGGTTACTAGTAAGAAAATAAAATTAAAAATATTAACTATCAATTATTGAATTGAATTAATAACTGTTCTTCCTTTATGTTGGTCTTTAATTTTAATTATTCAATATTTGAACATTTATGTTATGTTATGTTTAATTTAATAAATTAAATTTCTCTTATTATAATTCCAATAAGCACTATAAAGTTAGAATTGAATAATATCCAAAGTTAGGATTTTTTTTTTCTTTTCCTTTTTCTAGCCAATGTTTTTGATTAATTTTGTTCTTTTTCTGTAAGTAATAAAATTAAATTTGAAAAATCTTGTTGAGTTGTAACCAGTTTTGAAAAATGGAAAAGAACGAAATTTCCTCAAGTTAAAAAATAATTTTCTTACCTAAATTAAAAAAAATAAAAGAAAGAAAAAAGACCGTTTCAAATCTAGAAATTATTATTTGTATAGATTTTTAGCTAAATAATATGAGTAAATATGAAACATTCAAGGTTCATGTTTGGGAAATGTTATAATTTCTTTATAATTTAATAATTAAAGCTAAACATTAATTATAATCGCACATTTTGTATGATCCACGACTATTACTCACTTCTCATTTCCGTCATATTATAATATCCATAATTTATAAAAAAAAATTCAAAAATACGAAACAAAAATAAATGTACTGAACCTTGAAAAACTCCACATGATACACCCGGTTAACGGAGTGTTCTCAACTGAAAAATTAATAAATTTTAAAATTCTTTGTAAATTCAAGTTTTTTCAGTAAAAATTTTAATGGATTCTTTTAAAATTTAGGCCTTGTTTGAGTTTCATTATTTGGCAAATAAGGAAATTTTGAATAGTGATTGATAAAGAATGTGTGGTTAAAAAATAAGATTTTTTTTTGAATTTGCGTGCAATATCATTTTATTAAAAAATGTGTAGTTGAAAATAATAGATAGAAAAATATATTTTAAAAATAATAAGGATGAAACAAGGGCTTATTAAACTCCTGTTTGATGACCATTATTTTTAAAAAAATAATGTTTTGAATAATGAATTTAAGGAAAATGTGTGGCTAAAAAGGAGAAATTTTTTTAAAATTTATGTGTAATATTTTATGGATTTTGTTATTTTGACAGAAAAATTGTAACAGATACAGTGACATAATTTCAGTTGGCAACAGATGATTTGATGAGGATGTTAATTGTGTTTAAAACGATTTAATGATGAAATGTCACGTGACATTATATCGAAAATTATGTTAAACCATAATTGCTCTAGCATGATTCATATTTTATTAAGTGAGTATATAATTAAAAATGAGTATATAAAACCAAAGAGTTTTTGCCAAAGTACTAATTGAGGACAGCCATCTAATCAAAGAGATAGGGGCTTTTGCCCCCATGGGCATGGCGTAGTGGTAAAGCAGGAGTGTACGGAGCATCGAATGTTTGAATTCTCATGACAGTTGGAAGACAACATTTATGTTGGAGGCAACATTTAAATGTTGGAAGGCAGAGGTCCACAGGGAGGAGGATCGTCGAATGTCCGGCCTAAGTGTGTATAAACTGTGATCGCATTCGGATTAACCCTGGTGATGAACCAGGGAAGAAGGTCGCCTCTCCTTTCCTCAGAATTAGTCGGACGAAACTTGGACACTCGAGTCATAAAAAAAAAAAACAAATAAAAAGGGGGGGCTTCCTCATTGGTCATGAACCGGATATTAATTAGCTTGTGTTTGACACTCATTTTGGAGAAAAAATGAATTTTGGAATAGTGATTGATAGAAGAATACGTGATTGAAAAGTAATGAAATTTTTTAGATTTATGTATAATATTATTTTATTTGAAGAATGTGGTTAAAATAGAGAGAGATAAAAAAAAAATGAGAATGGGAATAAGTGTCAAACGTGCCTCGTTAATTACTCCCAATTGACACTCCCAGTTGACACTTGTTACTTGTCTGGTTAAATTCCCAAACAAACACGAGTTTCCCCCTCGAAGACCCGAACTTTCTGTGATTTGAAGGGCTTTCTCTAATCTATTTACATCTTCGATGGCCGAGGTAAAAATCCCTACGAAAATTTTCATGTTTTAATTCCCATTGTTTATTTTACGTTATATGCGTCTAGATTTTTCATTTCGAAGCATAATTCTGTAAATGTTTCAAAGCATCCTGTTCTGTTTTTTTTTCCCTCCTTTCAGTGGATTAATGAAATTAGATGGCTAAATTTCTATTTATCCTTTTATATTTCATTTATTTCTGGATGTTTATATATCTCAGCCTTGTAGTTCGATACATTTGTTTTATTTTACATGTTTTTGCCTCAAATTTGTACTGGTTTGCTTGATGAATTCATCCCCTTCATTTTCATCTTGATCCTGTACGGTTGCATTTGATTTTGGGTCGACTGGGATATAGTGTTAAATCGTAGAATATTTATTTTGGAATTATTGGTGCCCCTTCTCATGCAGGATTTTTGTTTTCGTCTGTTTGAACTTTATTATCAGATTGAACTTAAAACTGCTCCAGCTGATTTTCGATTCCCAACAACCAACCAAACTCGACACTGTTTCACAGGCTACATCGAGTTTCACAGGTAAAGTTTTTTGTTTTGACACGAAATTCATTTCTTGCTACCAATTTGAGGGGCTGTTTTTGACGGTGTGTTACCAAATTAATTAATCGGCTTAATGGCTACTTGTGGCAAAATGACGTGAAATTGGATAGAAGCTGACATTGGATGACCAAGGAAATCTGATATTTTCTTAACATCTCTTTGGTTTATTCGAGTTGTACTTGTATATTGTATTCTACCAGGCCTAGCATATAAGTGACCGTGTATGTTCTGTAGATTATGATTTCGCTTCAATCGATGCCAGTATATGTTTTATTTAATCAAATATCTATGTTATTTTTACAAGTTGGAAGCAAACACGCATTCTTGAATGAGCCATACAAACGGTTAGAGCAAACACAATCACTTTGGAAGCTTGAAACAAAATTTATAGATCTTGTGTCAACTGAAATAACTTTTTGCTCCAACAGAAGTTATCTGTGGTAGTTTATTATGCGCTGTCCAAGTTTAGCATGTTAACGTCCAGCTTTTAGTAGTGTATTTTTGGAGTAGTTGTGGCAGCCGCATGTTGTTCCATGAGCTTAGTTGATAAGATGAGTTTAGGATTATTTGGTGTGGTGGTGTTTACTTTAAGCTGTGGATACGATCCTAAAATTTGATATAGGCTGCATCTTTTGATAGATAAATGTAACTGCAAGGCTGGAAAAACTTAATAGGAAGCTCAAGTTGAGCTATACGTGATTCTGGAAAAAAAATGTGTATTTAAGTTTTATTTACCTGGAACTAATTAATACATCTTTAATGTCAGGTGTGTGGCTGCTAAGGGAGAAGAATCTGGTGATTGTGGAAAATTTGCCAAGTACCATCGTTCCCTTTGCCCTGGAGAATGGGTGAGTTGATATGCTACTTGGTCGATTTCCCTAGACAATCATGGTTTTTTTATTGATGCAATATGATTTTACAATTTTGGTTTTGTGGTTCTATGATAAATATATACAAATATTATCCTATGTGGAATCTCATTAGGTAAATAACCAATGTTTTGCACTTGGTCCTACTTATTACTGCATAATTTTGTCTTTGAATATGAAGATCTCCTTTATAAGAAATTAGGAATTGTGTTTGTGTAGGGTAAATATTTTTGAGCAATGTTTACAAGTTAGGGTCGTTTTTAAGACATCAAAATAATGAAGAATTATTTTGTTTTGATGTANGAATATGAAGATCTCCTTTATAAGAAATTAGGAATTGTGTTTGTGTAGGGTAAATATTTTTGAGCAATGTTTACAAGTTAGGGTCGTTTTTAAGACATCAAAATAATGAAGAATTATTTTGTTTTGATGTAAAATATTTTTGTTGAAGCCCATTTAGCTCAAGACCTCAAAATATGGATCTTTTCTATATATGACTATGAAAGATGATCTTTTCGTTTTCTTTCTATTCTTCTTCTTCTTCTTTTTTTTTTTCCTTTTGTTGCATCAAAGGAAAATATTAACCGCCGAGGATCCTAACTGATATTTTTAAATTTTGAGAGGGACCAAGTGCAAACATCATGAAGCTTGGATTTAGCTATGTGCTGTGTTTTTTTTTAATACGTAAAACGCATTGAAGAACCGTGAGATTCTCATTCGGTAGCTATGACAAATCAAAACTTGATACCAAAATGAATAATTAATTGTTGTGCCGTGCTGTGCGAGTTAGGAAACACTCATATATTGCTCCAAGGGAAGATATGAATTGACTGCCTTACCTTGTGTTATATTACATTAGAAAATGCCTTTTTGGGATTAACTAATCTTATAGAAAGTAAAGTGGGACATGAATCTACTTTCTTTCTATTGATTTTGATTTGGAAACCTTTTAATAATTTTGAGATTTTAAGGGACTAAAGTGAGAATAACTTTGAAGGTCAATAATACATTTTGGACCAAATGTGTATTTATTGGAGGATTGAAAATTACCCTATCAATATCGGACTCATTTCAAAAATCATATTAATCGCACATTAGCGGCTCAAGAAAAATGTAATTTGGATAAACCAAGCTCGAGTTATAGCACAAATGATCTCTGTTTTAACTTCTTCGCACTCTGCAGCTTTTTATGTCTGTTTTTTCCTCTCTCTCTCGCTCTCAATCTATTATTTTCCTTGATCCACTAATACTTTTATGAAAATTTTTCAGTAATTTTCATTGACCCTTTTGGTTCTTGCAGGTTGAGAAGTGGAACGAGCAGAGGGAGAATGGAACATTCCCAGGGCCTCTATAATGCAAAACCATGTCAAGAATCGAAGCATCCATTGGTACTTAGTTGTGCATTTACCTTTTTATTTGAAGCTGTTATCAGGTTATTTATAGATTAACAAGGCAAATTTAATGTTTTGTCATTGCAATAAACATGTTGGCCAAGACAAACTTTTGGGTTTCGATTGTTTTCCGAATGTTCATCCATATCATTTATTCTTGAGCGATGCTACATGTAGAGGGAAATTTTACAGAATACCACATTGCAACATTTCATTGGATTTTGGGGGAAAAAATAGTTAAAACAGCCAATCAAGTGTTGCCATCTCAGCACCTGTAAAACTACCCGTGCATTTCTCTTGTTTAAGTATCATTTCTATTTATTCTTTTGGGGCCTAGTGACTCGGTCTCTAAACATCGAATATTTGGTTATGCATTGAATGAATTCTGTAATTTGTTTGCTCATCACGTACGATTCTGAACTAGTTGAAGGATGATATGTAATTTCCTTGTCATGGGATTTTATCAGTAACTCGTAAGAAGTTCCAATGCAAAGAACCTAAAATTGAAGCAAACCACGCTTCGTATGAAGCAATGGAATACCCACTTTTAATGTCGAGATTGCAAATTTGAGCGACAACAATTGTAAGGTTGCGAACGTTCATCATCACCGTGGTCGGTTCACTTTGGCCTAACTCGTAATCCCTAAATTAGTATATAGAGTACAATGATTGACTTGTCAATTGTGGACGGTCGATTGGTAATGACTAAATTATTCAATTTGAATATCAAAGTTTTAACATTTTTAAGCAAAAAATATCTTTAATGCGTTGATTTGGTCAATGCGATGATGTGATACGAAGTACTAACCAATTTGGACATTGTTTTTTTAATTTTAAAGGTGGCAATCATAATATAGTATTGTGTAATTGAGTAGCTAACGTAAGTGCAAAACAAAAGACACGCACGCAACGCGTTTTCCACTAAATCAGTTTACATTGGAAACTTAAAATAAGCGGTTTACCGTTTCTAGTTTCTACGAAATTCCGTGGCCGTAACCGCTTCTACAGTTCTACACCACGGCGACGTTTTATTTGCTCAACTCATTTCATTTCTCTCACTTTCTATGAAGTAAATAATTATTATATACCTTTTTTAAGAACATTTATATATATAATTTTGAGATAATTAAAGTAGAATATTGTGATTTTTGTCAATAGAAATGATCATGGAATGAATTTTTATTTAAAAAGGATCTCAGTATTTTTGTTTTAAATGATGTGAATGTCATGCTACTAGAAGACAAATTTTCCATAAGAATTCGATACGTTAAGATAAATGTGTGATCATACTATAGGATAAAAAGTATTAACCATAATATATAGAAG
>CAIGRT010087962.1:0-11732 GCA_903798405.1 Fraxinus platypoda
ACGCCACTACCAACAACACCAAAACAAAGTACCACTTACGCCACTACCTACAACAACAAAAAAGAGCATATCAAAAAAAAAAAAAAAAAAAAAACAACAACAACAAAAAAGAGAAAAGAAGAAATCACCGAGTTGGAAGACAGTAAATCTGTAGAATCGCACAGAATCTGTTCAAGTTTCAAAAACAGCCCAATTCCACTTAGGCAACAGTTTTCAAGAATATCCTCCCTGCCAAACAACAAGAGAATTGCTACAAGGAATAACCTTCCGAGCCCATCCACAAAAGAGAAATTTGTTGCAGAGTTATCACACGGCGTTGTGCAAATGATGCCACACTCGCGCTTTGGATCGCCTTCAACTCCTTTTACCGAATCATCTTGGTCATCTGTTGTATCTGCTGATAAAGAGAAGGGTGTGGATCTCGACATTGCTGGTGCGGGACCCTCCGGTGAGAGAGTGGAGAAATGGTGAGAGATGGCGAGGGGAAGAACGGTGGTGGCGGCGGGAGGAGAAGAACAGTGGTGGCGGCGGGGGGAAAAGAAGAAACTGAGAGGAGAGAACCCACGGGAGGAGAAGAATAGTGGCGGAAGCGGCGGGAGAAGAAACTGAGAGGAGAGAACCCACGGGAGGAGAAAAATGAATTTTAGGTTTGATTAGGGTTATTTTAATTGTGATGAAAACAATATAATTAATATTTAATAAAATAAAATAAAACCTGATTTTTGAAAAGTTAAACTAGGGGGCTGATTTGTGAAATTGATATTTTAAAAACCTGCGTAGGTGTAATTTCCTCGGTTAATAAGTATATTTTTGAGTTAATTANGATTAGGGTTATTTTAATTGTGATGAAAACAATATAATTAATATTTAATAAAATAAAATAAAACCTGATTTTTGAAAAGTTAAACTAGGGGGCTGATTTGTGAAATTGATATTTTAAAAACCTGCGTAGGTGTAATTTCCTCGGTTAATAAGTATATTTTTGAGTTAATTAAATGACTGGCCATTGAATTTTCCTATTGGTTTCCACTTGCTCACCAAAAAATAAATGGTTACAGAATGCTCACCCAACTATTCATTAATTTACTCATCCATCACTCCTGTCAATTCCATTTGTACATGTGGACAATAAACTACACGTAGAGGATGAAAAAATGACGTGGCAATAACGGCATTAGTTGAATACACGGTGGACAAAAACGCAATGGGTAAAATAGCAATTTTAGTTCCACTTAGCAAACATGTTTTTTACTTCTTCCTTCCAAATTTTCTCCCACATCCCAAAATTCGATCTTATTCACCACCCATTTTCTCTTCTAGGAACAATCTGTGATAGAGAGGAATGAATTCTATTTTTTCTCCATTTATGGTTTCTTGAATCTTTTAGTCTGAATCTGTTTGTTTTTTAACTAACAAAATGAAAATGAAACCTAGTTTCTTAATTTGCCGTCCATTTCTTTGTATTTTGGTGTTAATTTCTTCAGTTTCTTCTTCTCCAACTTCAAGCACCAATTCATCTACATGTCCCAAGGACCTTGGTTATGTACTGAGAATTCCAATAAGCCCCTCCAAATCCTAATTCAACCCAGCGGATTTCTCCTACTTCCGATGATCCCACTGTCGGAAAACGCGAGTGCTACCAGACCCTCCTTTCCCTTTATGGCATAGGACTGTCACAGCATCTTAAAGAGACTTCTCTTTTTGAACTGCACAATTTGCCAACTTCCATTTCTTGCCTTGAAGATTTCCAATCCAAGTTGAATTCTCTTTTTCTCCGATAAAATCTAGGGTTCGCATTGATATGGGATGAACTGTGCACAACTAAAAATTTTAATTCATAGGGGACGCAGATATAGAACTTGGATATGGATTACAAGGCTGGGATTGCCAATAGATTGAATTAGTTTGAAAATGTGATTTGGAGATGAAAGTGAGATGGGGATGAATATTTCAATCTCTCTAATAGAAGAACTTTGATTTTATCGGTCCAGCCCACTCACATGTTAGGGGCTGTACACCATTTTGGCTATTTAGAATGCTGTCAAGCATGGTGTACAACTATCATTGCCCTTCAAATTATACAATTTTGGCTATTTAGAGAATAACAAATTAGAGTACGTGGAAATGATTCATCAGCCACGTCATTTTTATCTCCACGTGAAATTTATTGTCCAACTGTACAAACGGAATTGGCTCTAATGATGGATGGGTAAATTAATGAATAGTTGAGTGAGCATTTGGTAATCATTTATTTTTCGGTGAGCAAGTGGTAATCAATACTAAAATTCAGTGACTGCTCGTTTAATTAACTCGTATATTTTTTGTGATAAATAGAAGGGGAATTGGTTGAGATGGCTATCCCTCAATATCATTTTGTTTAAAAGGTCTTTGACCAATTTTTTAAGGGTAATTATATTACCACCACGAATTTTATTAGTTACACCACAATCTTAAGTAATTTTTTTATTTACTTAAATAACCTTAAGTTAAATTACATAAATGGGTTTGAATATATTTATTACAAAAAACAAATGCACATCTCAAAAAATTACAATTCAAAAAAAAAATATTTGATTATACATACAAAAAGGGAGAGAGAAACGATTAAAACCCTAACGAGAGAAATCTTGAAAAGGCATGTTTATAAAAAATTTCATCCTCGTTTTGTCTCTTGAAAAATGAACCCACCACTAAAAATTAATTGGAAATGTAAGAAGTATGAATAATGAGTCAATGACAGGCTCGGAATAATGCTTTTCCATGGGAGAATATGAAAATTCAATAATAATAATAATAATAATAATAATAATAATAATAATATTTGTAAAAGAAGATATATATAATCCTAGTAAACAAGTTAAACCATTTCTAGAATAAATTCATTAGCAAAATAGATATGTAAATCTTAAGAAAAACAAACACAAAACAAGTAAAAAAAAAAATCATTCACAGAGATGGCAGCTATTTCCGTGTCTATGTTTGTATGATAGAAAAGTAAAAATGCTTTCTTTCACACCAAAAACAAAACTCAAATCGCACAAAATCAAAGGCAAAAAAATGTATAAACAAGGTACAGAAATGAGATTTTAATATCTTTATTACATAGTCAAGTTTGTGTATTCCACTTCTGAGAGAGACCGTATGATTTCTTGGTCAAGTTTGTGTCTTCCAATTAATCTAAAATGGATGAAAAAAATGAGGGGTAATATTGAGATGATCAGTACACTAAAACATGTATTTTTTTTTATTTTTAACTTTTATTGAATTAGGAGTATAATTGTAAATTTGTTGTGGTGTACTTATTAAAAATATATTTTTACCCTTCCCTTGCATAACTAAATAAATGAAGGATTTTAACTTTTCCCTTCATTCATTAACGTAAACCCTTCTTCCCCAAATTCACAATTATGAAATTAAATCTTCTTCTCCTTCAAATTTCCAAACACTTCTCATTTAAATCAAAAAATATATTTATCCTTCTTCTTTTGAGGTCAAGATTGTGTAGAGTTTTAAAATTAACAGTTTTATCTATCAAGGGCTGATGTTGAAATCTAGTTTCTATGTTTCCAAAAAAGCGACGAGCTCACAGTTAGAAAAAATCAATGTAAGCTTTCAAACCAACAATGAGTTCTCTATCAACAAAATACTCGTATGTGACTTAATCATAAGACAACAACAATTGGTAGCTCAAGAAACTCATGAGGGGGATATGCTCGTGGGAGATTTCATTATAGGACAGAGACTATGAGATATAAAAGCAGAATATAAACTTGATGAAACTAACTTGGGTGACTTGCCTGTTGCATTATTTCTCTCACCAAAATTTGACGTAGGTAATTTGCATGTAGGATTATTTCTTCCTCCAATTATTAATGAACATCAATTAAGGAAATCGGATCCACCAGATTTCCTACAAATACAACAAGTGGAGGAGACTTTCCATGAATATGTCATTATATATTTGCCAAAAGTTTTAAATACAAACGTTGAACTCGAGAAAACCTCAATTAAAGAAAAGGAGCATGAAAATATCGAGAAATTAACCATAACGAGCCAAAAAGAATTAGTAGCACTCAAAGAAGAGGAAATTAGCATGCAATCCCTCGACTTTATCGTTTGCTCAAAAATTGAATTTGTGATTAAACCTTATGAAGAGATTGAGGTGTACATTGTTGAGTTCGAAACGGATGATGAAGGAAAGGCGTACTGCTTGGAAAACGGCAAGCTTAAAATTTGGAGGAAAGTTGTAATATGGAACAAAGTCAAATTGAACAAACTAAGCGGGACCTCCAAAGCCATAATTCAAAGTGCCATGGCACACTTGTGCCAAAAGTCGAGCTATAGACTATAAATCGAGTGCTTAATGGGAGGCAACCCATTTTCTATCCCTTACCACTCATTTATATTGATTATGCATTACATATAGTTTAGGGATTGCAGTCGTATTCTAGGTTCATATTTAGTAACTCCCGCATTTAAATGGTTTTTAACACCTTTTATATAGTATTTTAAAATTTGCATTAGTAATTTAGGCATGTTCACTTATTGAGTTCATTTTAATTAGGCTCGTCGTTAACATCCTAGCATTATATTGAGTTTACATTGATTTGATATGAATTCTTAAGGTTGTACCTAGATTTCACTCTTCAAGCCAATTTGAAATACTTATCTTTTTCTAACTATAGGATTTTTGCAGGGATACACGCTCTATTAGATAGTTTTTTTTTTTTAAAATATTAGAAAATTAGAATTCTTCTTGGTGTGATTCATTACAAATATTTAAACCTTATTTACTATCACTAATATTTATTTTGAATTCTTGAAACAGAAAATTAAAGTCTAGCAACAAGGAAAAGTCGCGGTTGTTATGACATCTACCATCCACCTGGACCAACTTGATCCTTCTACCTATCCGCATCTATCTCGAGGAGTTTCCGATCCCTAGTCCTTTATTTTGACTATATTTGCTTTTACATTGGGGATAATGTAATATTTTTTGTTTGGAGTGGGTAAGTATTAGGATATTTGGAATATATATTTATTTTTCAATTGTTGATCGGGTCTGTATAACTGTTTAATTAAAAAAATTGAAAAAAAATGGAAAAACAATAGTGTCTAGTTTAGTGTTGAATGGCTTGTCGTCTATGACATTAGTTAATTGTTTGAATTGAGTACAACTTTAGTTACAACTCGATAAATCTTATGCTTTTATTTGAATACTTATCCATGTTAGACTTAATTATTTGAGTACATAGCTATTATTGAGTCATTACTTATGTTGGAGCATGACTTAATTATGCGGATTTAATTATTAATGTGTTGAACTAGGTTTGAATAGAATCCACAAATCCTTAATATAGAAATCGGCTGTGAAGGTTAGTTCTTGTGTTCATAGAAGTTTGATGGTTTGGAGTTCTCAAATCTAACTGTTTGCTAAAGAAGTTTGTGTTAAGGAGTCTAGAATTGGTACTGACCACTTTTAAAATTCAAATCTCATATCAAAAGAAATTGAGTTACATCTTATACCTATTTTCGTAGTCTTTATGACTTGAGTTATTAAGTTTGCTAGGGTATCTAAAATCTGGTTCTTTATGGTCATCTGACTTGGGAGTCATTGGCCTAAAACTCGCTACATGTGTTATTTAAAAAGTTTAATGGAGAGAAGTCTCGCACACAAAATGTCAAAAGAAAAAAAATTATACAATCAATATATATGTTCAATAAAAGATTTAGATTATCAAAAGCAAGAGGTGTCCAGTAAGGACTTTGAAACTTGAACTCTAGAGATTGACGATATAACTTTGAGAAGGACTTATCATCTCCCTTCTAGATTTAAAAATATCTCATTCTGATAATTTTTTGTGCAAAAATGCATTATAATGATTTTTAGGAATCCACCAATGTTAGAAGTACCTCGGGATTGGAGAGAAAATCATAAGTAGTGATTTAGCACGAGAGGTGTCAGGAAAAACCGACCATAAGAGGATTGGGATTATGAGTGATTCAACAACACTTGATTGATTGTGTACTAGTACATGTGTGAGTTCAATGTTGGCTAATCACACACAAACACTAAGTCGAGCATTAGATAAGTAAAAATCTATTAATGATGCTGTTTGGATCTTTCTAACGTGTTACTTAAATTCGAACATGATGCATATGGTAAGCAGTTCAACGTCAAGTCTACTACTTGTAATTTTTTTAGGATAGTAATATGGTTTATTCCTAAGTTCTGTTTTGTTTTATTCGAAGATGAATAAAGGTTTTAGTATGGGGTGTTTGATAAGTGCATTTTGTGCACTTATCTGAGTCAAATTACTAAGTTTTTATGTCATCAAAGTGTTAAATTTTATTTAACTTAGATTAATTTTCTCATGTTTCAGTTTTGGATCCGTTCATAAGCAATTTGAAAAGAAAGAAGAATGAATTGATGATGGATGGAAGGTTTGGATACTAATATGCACATAAGAAAAAGTTGAGGGACCTAAATAAAAGTAATTTAAAGTGAAGGATCAAAATCGAGGAAATAATGAAAAAGAGGACCAAAATGCAAAATTTGAGAAGTCATTATAATTAGGCACTTGCCCAATTATATGGACCGGGCAACTGCCCGGCCTTGAAAAAATAAAATAGTGGCTAAAGTGAATAACTAGGCAACTGCCTCCATTCGCGGTCAAAATTTATTTTTCGTTCAGAATTCTACTCAAACAAGAAAACTTCTTTTTAAGCCATTATTTGCACGATTTTTAGAGACTTTTGGGATTCCTTGAATACTAGTATAAATATAACTTGTCAACTCTAAGTTATTGTGGATGAATATACAATTCCATTCATCTCATATTCATAGAAATAAATAAATAAATAGTATTTTTTTGGAGCAAAAACGGGGATCTTCATTAGAGAGTTCATCTGGGTTGAAGATCAAGCGCGAAGATGGAATTATAGTAGTTGATTTTCTTCTTTTCAGGGTTATGAATTCCATCTTTTATAGTAGTTTTTGTCTCTTTATCATGTTAGGCTAAATTATTTTTGTGTTAGGATCAAGATGAACCTTGTATTATGAAACATAAACCTTTTGAATCTTATTTTTTCATATTAAACCACGTTTTTAGTTTTGAATAATTATGATGAGATACAGTTACTTGATCACTAATTGTATGAATCTTGTGACTTGCTTTACTTTCGAGAGATTGAAAATAAGTTAGACATAGTCATAATTGTCGTAAATCTAATAGGGAATAGAAATATATCGCTATACTTTACGTGATCTATTCGTAAATCTTTAATACATTTTTATATGTTCACATCCGTCATAAAAATATAGTCATGTCATATGTAAGAATAAGTTTAACTCTACTCGAGAGAGATTGTTAAACAAATTAGAAATATTAATCTTTATAATTGGATCGTGTTGTAAAATTCATAAGGTTTGGGGTAAAGGGGATTGATATAAGGGGATTTGAGATCATAGTGCGCTTTTCATCATCATATTTTTATAAAACTTGTATTTAATTATAATTTTGCATTTATTTTAGTTAAACTAGCTCCAGCATTCATACGTAATTTTAGTGGGAACAATCTAGTTATAGAAAAATTATAAATTTATATTGTTTCGATTAAGGCTACGTTAATTCGAACTTAAATTAGTAAATTTATGTGGAAAAGATATTTGACTTAAAATTCATTTTACTACTTGTTAACAAACTGTACACTTGCAGTATTTTAAACGAAGAATATTTTCGCGACACATTTCAACCGCATTTCTTCTGAATAATAAATAAAAAAGATAGGATGTGGAATTTTTAAGGATGGATGCACAAAATGACTAAAGGAATCACCTTAAAAAAGGCAGGATAGATGAAATGATTGAATCGATTGGTCCTCGAAAATTTTGTGAAGATTTCTGTCGGAAATTCTGGAACTGGAACGGCTTTTGAAATTAATGATTTTTCCATGTGAGGTTTCGTTAAATTGCGACTGCAAAATTTATTTTTTGCTCCATAGCTTTAATTATTTTTTCATTTACTCACCTGACCTAAATTAAATGACATAAATAACCATTTATAAATATAATATTTTTACCTAAAATATTTTCTTTGTTTCCACCGTAGCTATTTTAGGTATATAATATTTATACCTAAAATATAATATTCATTGTCTTCAACTAGAATTTTAATTAATTTTAAAAGTCATTGCAAATTCAAGTATCTCCAATTGATATTTTAATAGATTTTATTAAACTTTATTGAAATCTTCGTAATCAAATTTCAAAGGAAGAATCAAAGTTTTAATTTTGTTAAACACCCAAAATTTATTTAGTTTGTTATTTTTTTAAATAACTTTTAGAAATGAGATTAAATTTATAACATAAAACTGAAAATATATTTTTAAAATTTTGAGTGTTTTCAAACATGAAAAATAAAAGTTATCCAATTTCTAATTACTTGAATCCGGAGACTGAAAATTCATGGAAGGCTATTAGACTATCTTGAACTCTACATATAAATATTATGTTTGCAAACGTTAATTTTCAAACTTATTACTGGTCTTTTAGTTCATAATTTTGTCCCAGTTTGGTCTTTTTTTTGTCCTAATCTTCAATATTGATCTCGAAACTTTTAAATGCTTCAATGCTGATCACCGAACCTCAATAATAATTTGAAATTGGTCCATTTCAAGTTTCAAAAAGTACAATTTAGTCACCCAACTTTTGATGAGTTGAATTTCACTCTCAAAACTTTCACCTTTTCACTTTATGCTCCCTTGATACTTCTTATTAATCCCGTACAATTGGATTAGCCTACAATTGCTCTAATTCAACTCCAATTAGGCTAAAAATTGTGTTTTTTGATTTACATACCTCCGAGTCTGGGTTTACCTACGATAATAATATGTACACTAACTTAAGTAGAAATTTGCTAATTAAATTTTATAGATATAATTCAAATTTTTAAGCAAAAACAAGCTTTAAAACACACCTGTCACTTCCTACGACATCATAGGAAAAAATGCAGCAAGAATATTATTTTTTTAGAAGGGAAATGCATGTACATGTGGAAAATGATGATGATGACTATTCAACGACTCTTACAAGATTATGTAGATTTATTTTATATTTTCAATTTTAAATTATTTTATTTCTTCTCCAAATATTTAAGTATGTAACCTTAGTCCACTTGCTATTGAGTCATTGTTACATTCTTATCATTCACAATCATATTATTTAATTTTTAGTTCACATTATTAATATTTATTTTTTATTTCCAATTTTTAACCAATTCAATTTATTATTTGTTCGTATTTAATTTTTATATCTGGAATTTTTTTTTTTTTGTAAGATTCACCAATTTTGAAATGTATATATTACTTAATAAAATATTAGCATAAAATTATTCTATTTTACTGAATAATTAAATTTATTGAATAAAATTTCATAAAATAATATTTAGAGATTCCAAACCAAACATGTTTTTCAATTTTCTATTTAGAAAGACAGATTTCAGAATGAAAAACCAAACACATTTTATACAATCTTAAAACGTTCCTTAAAATAAAGAACTAAAAATGTTTTCAAAAATAAAAAAAAATGAAATTTGAAACACAAACAAAATGTGGCCTAAGCTTTTTGTTTCTTGATTCAGATTGTTCAACTACCTTTTAAACAAATAAAATTTCAATTTCAATTTTAGATTTGCATTTGTAATTTTTTTTTTTTTCTCTTGAATTTAATAAACCAGATTTATATCTCTCTACCGAACCATCTACTTTATAATTTTTCTATTTTGGGAGTTAAGGGAGACATGGAACAGTCTTTCAACCCAATACTGTGTATGAGTGTCTTGTCTTTCAAACCAATACAAGAAGACAGTTCATGGGGAGTGGCCATAATATAAGGGCATATTCATGTGTAAAAATTAATTGTTTTTGGTTTAGTTAGGATTACCTACGGAAAAATGTAGCGTGGGGGTGGGGGAGCCTAAGGTTGAGGAAGGAAGAGAGCAAGGGACGGGGGAAGAAGGGATGAAAACGTGTAATTCGGATTGCTCATGAATTCGGTGTACTTCAATCTTTCCTTTTTTTTTTTTCGGAAATTGGGTACGTTTCTTTATTGCCCAATGCATTAAAATGCATAATAACTGTATTAGGCAATGAATCAAGTGATCTATTGCCACCTAATATCGCTGTATTAAATTTTCAATATTTTAAATTATGTCTTTGTTTTGTACATTTTAATTATTTTTAGAACATCTAGTATTATTCGAAAGCCAACTATGGATACATCCTTTATCTTCCCTATATTTTTCAATCTTTTAACATGTTCAAATTGAGACAGATTAGTTTTTCGGGCTAAAGACATTACTAGGATCTCGGGCTTCAATCATATCCCAAAAAATAAAGGGGAAAGATTGAAGTACAACGAATTCATGACAGGCGCGCTATGCAATTTTGGATGCATTATCTTGATACTAAGAGATGACACGAGGCGAATTAGGCCAAGAGCCCATCATGTTCCAACCCCCACTAGATATTCTATTAAGTATGGTCAAGCACGGATTAATCTATCTTATCTATCATCCCGTTTAATTAATTATTATTTATTAATTTTTTTTTTCTTAAATATGATTTATATGGAAAATATAATTAAAGTAAAATCAAATGAAAAGAATTGGGCAATTATGAGGAATCGGGATGGGGACCATGTTCGAGGATGTTTACCATTCTAGGTGGGACAATCTGAGACAAGCCGGGGTGGTGGGTGGAGAAATTTGCCATCCCTATTGACAGTTAGAAATGAGGAGATCGAGCACTTTTTTATAATCGTGGCCAATTTAAGCTTCGGATAAAAAGAGTTAGAAGTAACACTTAAAGTAGAAAGTCACATGCATATTTTTTATAGTTCTATTATAATTGTTTACTTGACTTTTAATTTGAACATTAGATGGTTATTGTAAGGAAACCAACGTAACGTGGTAGCTACAAATTAAATAAATATTGATAACTTTATAGTAAATAGAGTATTAGAACTAAGTTTAATAATATTTATAACTAAATTTTCGCATTTTATTTTTAGGTTTCAAAATTTGATCAAAATTAACGGCCTACAACACCTTATTCTTTGTTTCTCTCAATAGAGACATTATATGTATTGGTCTAGAACGAGAAACTTGAATTAAAGGAAGATTCATCGAGTCATCTAGGTACATGGTCATCTCATTTAAGAGTACGAGTATAGACCTTCATCATTACGTTAGAATGTGAAAAATAAGAACAGTATCATAAACGGATATAAGGAGGGCCCATAAAAAACAGGTGAAATGTTTGAGAATCTTCATTAGCGCCATCCAAATCTTAAAACCATTTTAACAAGAGAGAGAAAATACATTCACGGTTTGTTTGAGCCCCATTATTTGTGTAGAATGCATTTTGTAATAATTATTTGAGGGAAAATATATGGTTAAAAAATAAGAAAAAACTTTGGATTTGCTTGTAATATTATTTTATTAAAAAATGTGTGGTTGAAAAAAAGAGAGATAAAAATGTATTTTGAAAAAAATGGAGATCAAACAAGGGCTCAATTTAGCTGCCCAGAAACCTATTCCCTCGCCATCTCCATTAGATTCACTTTGCCTAAATGGCCCATTGTCACTTTCAATTTTGACGTAGCGGAAGATTACAGAAAAGATGAACAACCTCACAAAGATGAGAAAACTCACGAGAAATTTTATTCAATT
>CAIGRT010087984.1:0-10267 GCA_903798405.1 Fraxinus platypoda
CAGGCAGCTAAAAATAGTTGCCTGCTTGTTGCGGCAGCAACAGCTACTAGCAAGCTGCCTGCAGCAGCAGCTTGCTGTTGCAGGCAGCTAGCTGCTGTTGCAGCCTGCAGCTCGGGCCGTCCGAACCTCCGAGCTTTTTTGCCACCGCTAATCCCATCCCATTCCATCCCATGTAAAGCAACTAATCTAAAAGAGTGATTTTGTTACTTCTTTGATATGCCCGTTTTGCCATAAGTACCTCTACCTTGTGTCTTTTGATTTGAATAAGATGAAGACGAGTAATATCGTGTCTGCAGCAGCAATCACAAGTTTGGGGAGCAGAAGGCCATTGCCACAAAGGGGGCAAATAAATTTGAGAATAGCATCAACTGCTTTTCATTCCATTGTTTCCATGCTTTCAAGAACGACTTCCCATCACCAGGGGCGAATCCAGTATTGTAGTTCAACTATGGCGAAGACCGTTGACAATCAATGATTGATAAGAGCCGAAAATATAATTCAATACATATGTAAATGCACTAAAACATAAAAAAATATATATATACATATGAAAATATAATTCAATACAATACAAAATACTAAAAAAAAAATATAGAACCCAATTTATTTTCTGTAAACTTAGTCAAACAAGATGCCCCAATTTATTTTTCAATTAAAGTTGATTTAAAAAGTGTGCACATGGTTTAATTGATCCCAACATCTTCTTCATTAATTTTTTTCACTTATCCCTAATTTCCTAAAAACCTAATTTCCCAAATCACAAATCAAAATTATAACTCATAAACTCATAGTCTCAGACAATAATAAAACATAAATTCTCATTTCTCATAAATTACAAATTACAAATTCACAAAAACTAAAAAAAAAGAAAAGAAAAACAGTGAGTGAAAGTAGAAACCGAATGGCAAAGGTGCTCATCGTTCATCGAGTCAAGCCGCAGGAGTCCACTGTCCACCACCGTCCACCGTTCTCGTCGATCGGCGACATCACAGATAGGCGACAGCAGGCCCGCAGCAGCAGCGCAGCATATTCAATCGTCTCCCAATCTCCCTTCTCTACCGATTTTGGAATTG
The DNA here is from genome assembly GCA_903798405.1 of Fraxinus platypoda. Classification (NCBI taxonomy): domain Eukaryota; kingdom Viridiplantae; phylum Streptophyta; class Magnoliopsida; order Lamiales; family Oleaceae; genus Fraxinus; species Fraxinus platypoda. Next base: position 1,074 of record CAIGRT010087984.1, read on the forward strand.
GTTGTGGCTAATGGGTTGCAAACTTGCAATTGCAAGCAAAAACCATATATCAATCAATGATGGACTGATGCCACTGGAGTGTGGACCAATTACCATGGTCCAGTGATTTCTCCGGTCCAGCCACCATGGATTGGGCCGATTCATTTAGGCCTTTTTTTTTTTTTAAAAAAAAGCACAAACAATAACAAAGGGAAAAAAACATCTGGGCTTCTTCTTCATTTTCCGGTGGACGGCGATGACTAACCTGAATTGAAGCTTCCGGCGGGTCCAGCATGGGCGGCAGCGGGTGGGTCCGCCCCTGCCTGTCACCATTAGTCCAGCAAAAAACAGAGATGGAGACTCAAAACATGAGAATTTTTTTGTTATATCTAATGCAAATATTGTAGTTCTAGTTCATTTATTTATGTTACGTTTAGCAAGATTGAAAGAGCTTATATTCCATTAAATTACCTTGTTGAAAACTTAAAACTCTTAAATGAGTTATTTTTATTTATTCAGATTTAGTTTCGAACACGAACATGCCCTCCATACCCACCGAATGAATTGAGATCTGATTTCTAACTTGCTATCTACCCAATTAGTCCAACAGTTTACAAAGCATAATTAGTCCAACGGTTGGGCCCAATCCAACCATACCGGCCCACTTTAGAGGCAGGCCAGGGGACCAGTTTGATGCCCATGAAAATTTAACTGGTTCGCTCCAAGCCCAGGCTAATAATAGAGATGACCTATGGCCAGTTCTAGACCAACACACTCGTTTTGACTCCTTTAACTATGAAGTTTGAATAGCTTTCATGTACGAGGATTCCTATTGAGTCGGGCCATGTAATAAAACTTAGCGGTGTCAAATGGGTTGAGTTTGACCATTGGACTCGAGCGGTTGGGTGACGGCTCGACTTAGCCCATCTGTTAACTTGGAACTCAGAAGAAAAATTAGGGCATGGTTCCCATTGAAATGTCAAAGTGAAAAGACTTTTAAAAGAGGGATCAATCATTTGCACCTCGGACAATGACCGATCAAATAAAATTCTATAAATACGAACAAGTTACACAACCATGTATGCAATCTCTAGGACAATAAGTAAAAATTCTATTGGAATATTTATCAAAAAATCTACTTTCATTGGTGTCGCATCCATTAACTAATTCAACATTCGTATAGCGCGAACCGACTAAATGAAATCTGATTTTGCAAATTAGAATTAGAAAGTTAACTAATTATCTCGTAGATTTCAATACATGGTATTTAATGCAGGCAGGATCCAAGGTATTAAATCTTGTGTTACACCTCTCAATATGTGTGGCAAGTCTCACGTATGTCATCTAAGCAAAATGCCATGTAAGTATTTCTGAGACACTCAAGTACGGGCAAGTGGCCTCCACTATCACTTGTCTCCATGGTAATGAAGGCACATCCCATCATCTCGTCAACCATTATCTTACGAGGCGTTGAGAGCATCACCAACTTCATGCTGATGATAACATTCGAGACGACATAATTCTACCCAGACTTGTTACTTCTCTTATTTGAGGCGATAAAGCAAGGATCCAACATTTAGCCATGTTATATGGACCTCTAAACTTTGTGGCGGTTAAGGTCCAAAGCTTCCTATCTTGGTACAGTTGTAGCCTAACACGTTGAGCCACGTGTGATGTGATTGATGTGATATCTCTACAACAGCAATTAAGAGTCAAATTTCATATTTCCTATCTAGGACAATGTGTGGGAGGTCACATGCATATGATGGGTAGGATGTGACGTTTTAGCGCTTGACGTGTTAGTCGTTGTAATGAGATCACGTGTCAAGCATCTAACTCACTTCAAGCTCAATCCTTCGCCTATAAATTCTCGCACTTGTTGATATTTGAAGGTGATGAAAGTTTGGTACTCACTCTAGAAATATAAACCCCATTTTTCATTTTTCTTCTTTGTTTTTGTGTCTCTCCCGTATCAAATATATATCAGTGTGATTCTAACTTGAGCACTGAAGCACGTATCATCGTAGCCTCCACACTTTGATTTGGAGAGATTTCGGTTTTTCACCTTTAATATGTGTATTCCAAGTGCGCAGTAACTTACATCAAAGGCACTTGAATAACCACTTCAACCAAACATCTCTTAGTCCACATCATTGTGACATCAACTTCACAATAATTCGTCAATGTAATCCCACAACATTTCCCGTATCACGACTTTAAAAAATCGCATCTTAACTCTCTTATACAAAGACGTTAATATTAACGTCTCTTTAAGCAAATTTAAAATGTGACACAACTACTTAAAGTCTTTATTTTCTTTATTTATTTTCAATAAGTTCTCACTTTTACTCGTTAACGTATATTAAGTGTCCTTGTTTTATCTCCCTTTCTTCTTGGTATCCTTATTTCTAACATTCGTCTTATAAATATCTTAACATTTGATAGTCGAACACTCGAGGTAAATCTAATCATTATTCTTAGAAATCTATTTTTAACCTTAAAAAAAAAATGTTTCCCATCATATAAAATTTGTTTCCTCTAATTGTAGGCATTTCATCCTCTACAATTCTTTCAATGTACATATGCTGCTTGAATTTGGTATTTCCTATTAGATACAGTTAGGGATGACAAAATGTCTCGTTCTGCGTCGTGTTATCATATCTTGAACAGATTTGTAATACTCTGTACTAATGGAAAATCGGGACATAGATGGAAAATAAGGATAATTTGATTCTAATCCCATCTTGAATGTCCCACCTCGACTCGCTATCGCCCCTACCAAATAAGTTAGTTTCAATCAATGTCAAAACCATTCTATTTTGATAGAATAGTTAATTGTGATTACCAATTGCAAATTACCACCAAAAATTGCCACTAATTAACTATCCTTGTACATTTGCTTTTTTGCATTACTCATTCTCTCAATCATGCTATGTAACTCAATTGGTGTTAAATACCAATTTAAGTGATTGAATATCTTAAAATAAAATATACGAATCGCATTTAAAATGTACAACCACTCAAGAGGTGTATTCAATCTACACTTTTTAAAGCTTCGTAAAAATATTGATGTATTCAATAATAGATTTTTTTTAAAAAAAAACTCCTAATAAATTAAGACTTTCTAAAAATCATGCAATATTTAAAATTATTAAAGACTGTTATAAATCATCCACGTGTATTAACTTTTAAACAAAAAGCACAAAAAAAAAAAATCTAATAAAAATGATACAAAAAATATATATTTTTCTCTCTCTCGTCAACATGTTATTGTTATTGTTATTTTCATTTCCTTTTTTCTCTTTGTCCTTTTTCATCATTTTCTCCTTTTTTATATTTGGAAAATCAATTTGTAATTAAAAAATTCCTATAAGATTTTCTCTCTCTCATTTTTCATCGTTTCCTCCTATTTTTCTAAATAAAAAATAAATAAATAGAAATTTATAAGTCGTTATAAGAAAAAAATAGATTAATTTATAATTGATTTTTTATATATTAGTTGCTTATTTAATTTAAAATGTTTCATGGACATCTAGATTAGTGTTTATAAATAGGGTAATTAGCACCTAACGTTCCCACCTTTCATTGTTATTGTGGAAAACGTCCATACCTTTCATTTTTTGACATTTTCACTCTTATTTCCACCTTTCATTGCTCAAAATGTCATTTTTATTCATTTTCTCAATTAAAAATTTTGAAATGACGAAAATACCCTTTCCTTTAAATAAAACAAAAGGAAAAAGAAAAAAAAAACTAATTGCAAACATAGTTCCGACTCTATTGAAAAGCGCAAATGAGTTCCAAATAAATTACTAAAAGGGTAATTAACACATAATGTCCCTACATTTTACTATTATTGCAAAAGACATCCCTACCTTTTATTTTTATTTTTTTTGCATTTTCTCCCTTAATTATAATTTGATAGCGTAAACCACCATTTCTATCAATTTTCATCCAATTTCTCAATAAAAAACAGTGAGATGACGAATCTACCCTCATATTTAAATAAAAAGGCTAAAGAATTAATTGCAACAATTGTCCCAATTTTTAAAAAAAGTGCAAACGAGTCCCCAATAAATTATTTAAAAATTTTAATTTTTTATGAAAAGTGCAAACAAGTCCCAATTAAATTTATTTAAAAATTTAAAAAATTAAAAAGTGAAAACGAGTCCCAAATAAATTATTAAAGAATTAGAAATTAAAAAAGAATTATTTAAACATGAGGGTATATTCATTATTTCACGGTTCTTTATTGAGAAAATGGATAGAAATGATGGTTTGCGCTATCAAAATATAATTAAGGGAGAAAATGCCAAAAAAATAAAATAAAAGGTATAGATGTTTTTCGCAATAATAGTGAAAAGTATGGACATTATGTGCTAATTACCATTTTAATAATTTATGTGGGACTCATTTGCGCTTTTCAAAAAAGTTGAGACTTTTTGCAATTAGTTTTTTTTTCTTTTTCCTTTTGTTTTATTTAAAGAGAATGTGTTTTCGTCATTGCAGAATTTTTAATTGAGAAAATTGATAAAAAGGACCTTATGCGCAATGAAAGGTGAAAATAAATGTGAAAATGTCAAAAAATAAAAGGTATGGACGTTTTTCCACAATAACAATAAATGCGTGTTCGGTAGAGATTAAAATCGAATTAAAATTGAAAAACTAGCCGTTATTGTTGACTTTTATTAGACGAGTGAGATTCAATAACGACTATATTTTCAATTTTAATTGGATTTTAAGCACAACTACATTATGTGCTAATTACCCTTTATAAACATGTTGGGCTTCATAGCATTACTCTTCCCTTTTGGCTTCTATGTGAAAATTAAGGCCTTGTTTGGAAACTTGTGATTTCATATCAAGCTAATTTAAATTTAAATTTATTTAAAGTGCTCGTTGATAATGGAAAATTATATCGACTCTTTTTGTTCTAATTTCTTTTTGTCTAAATCACATCATAATTAGTTCAAAAGTAAAAAATTAATCTAAAATTCATTGACGGATTCATCTATATCATTTATATGTTTCGTACATACCATAATGACGAATTTGGATCATTATCTGCATATGTCAAATAACAAGATAAGATTCATAGACTTTTTTCAACCTAAAAAGAAAAAAATGGAATTACGGATGGGATCGTGTAATTGAATTTTATATCTTCGATTGTAAAATGATGACATTCTATTGAATATAAAAAGGACATGAAAGAAAAAATTGGGAACTACCAAACAGTAACTTTTTACATTACAAAATAATTTTTACTTAAAATTGAATTATAAGTGATTATATGAAAAACAAATTATAAGTCCTACCTACGAAGCCGCGCAAATATATCTCTGTCCACGCTTTGTTATATAAGAAGTCTGTAGATCTCCCACACTCGCTCCTCTACTTACATACATCCGTATGTATCTACGTCCTCAAACATCAGATCATTTATTTGTACAGTATTATATACTAACATAATTACACTTTTGCAGTGCTTATGGAGCCAAAATTTTTATGGATAGCTCTTTCTGAAGAGATTGAGCAACATGCTCTCCTTTACCCTTCTTCTTGATTTTTATTTATTGAATTAATGTTCGTCAATAAAGGTGAATCCCATCTTTCTTTTCCCAGATCCGTATATTTTGTCCCTTCAAAAATCGAAAGTCGAACTGTACGTATTAGCCCATTTTTTTCTCCAAGAATTATTTCGAAAAGTTATTAATAAAGTGGAATTTATTTCTGTTCTTGATTCCTTTTTCATTTTTTTTTCTGGGTTTTTGATAAAAAATAATGAAAGTGAACCAGAATAATTCGGAGAAAAATTTCTGGGATCAGATTAGAATCCCATCCGGGGCACCCATTTCCATGTCGGGCTCGCAGGGTAAATCCTTGCCCAAGCTTATGGTGTGGCTGATATGGTTCGTTTCAGCCACTTATGTAGTGTACACATTAAAGCTTCTTTCCTCTTCTCCGAGTTGCGATGAAGATATTTTCCTCTCTCGCAGCAATAGCATTGCCCTTCAGAAAAACGACACGGCTGCGATAATATCATCGATGATATCCCCTCTCCAATTGGGCGAAGAAAACGATGAGAAGACGGGTTTGAAACACATAGTTTTTGGCATTGCAGCATCGGCCAAGCTGTGGCAAAAGCGAAAGGAGTACATAAAGTTATGGTGGAAGCCTGAAAGGAAAATGAGGGGTATTGTTTGGCTCGATAGCCATGTAAAAACTTATAGAAATGAATCAGGGAGCCTCCCACAATTGAGAATATCAGGGAACACATCGAGATTCTCTTACAAGAACAAGCAGGGACACCGGTCTGCGATTCGGATTTCTCGGATAGTATCGGAGACTCTAAGGTTGGGGATGGAGAATGTAAGATGGTTTGTAATGGGAGATGATGATACAGTGTTTGTAACAGATAATTTGGTGAGGATTTTGAACAAATATGATCACAATCAGTATTATTACATTGGGAGTTCGAGTGAAAGTCATTTGCAGAATATTTATTTTTCTTATAGAATGGCTTATGGTGGTGGGGGTTTTGCTATAAGCTACCCTTTGGCTAAAGCCCTCGAGAAAATGCAAGATAGGTGCATTCTGAGGTACCCTGGATTATATGGTTCTGATGATAGAATGCAGGCTTGTATGGCTGAACTCGGTGTCCCACTCACTAAAGAACTCGGTTTTCACCAGGTGAATTATGTTCTTGATTTCCTTTTAGCCCTTTTACAGTTTTATGTTCTTTTCTTGAGGTCCTTTTCTTATGTTTCTCTGCCGACAATGCGTTTGTTAGATAGTATTAGAAATTGTTCTAATAATTGTAAGAAAAGAATGCAGCTTGTCCTTGTAAATGTGAGTGTTCATTCTAAAATTGGCTGGTAAGACTGTTCATTCAAATCAGTCATTACTGGTCTCAAGAGTAATAAAAATGGTTAGTTAAGAAAAGAAGATAGCGGTGCTATTAAAGATGGTGTAATGAATGTTGATTAGGGTTAATTATTGTTCTTCAAATTTTAATTGGCAATTTGAATTCTTTAGTTTCATTTAAACATCATAGTTTGACCAGTGCTTTATGAAAAAAAGATTAGTAGTGGAACGTAGTAGGTGTTGTGGTTAATGATTGAGTTTATGGTTGATTTGGTAGATTTCAATAAATTAGTAGTGAAAGGTTGACACTAATTCTAACGTTGACTGTTCTTGTTGGATGGCTATCCAGTACGACGTGTATGGGAACCTGTTTGGTCTTTTAGCAGCACACCCTGTCACACCATTGGTGTCTTTTCACCACCTTGATGTGGTGGAGCCGATCTTTCCCAATGTTACTCGAGTGCAAGCTCTACAGCGATTGAAAATTCCGATGAGTCTTGATTCAGCCGGTTTGATGCAACAATCCATTTGCTATGACGAATCAAATGGTTGGACAGTTTCCGTTTCTTGGGGGTTTGCTGTTCAAATATTTCGTGGGGTGCTATCGCCCCGGGAGATGGAGATGCCGTCAAGGACTTTCTTGAATTGGTACAGAAGAGCAGATTACACGGCATATGCATTCAACACAAGGCCAGTTATGAGAAACCCGTGTCAAAAGCCATTCGTGTTTTACATGTCGAAAGCAAGAATGAATTATCGTACAAATATAACGGTGAGCGAATACACTCGCCATATAGTTCCTCATCCAAAATGCAGATGGAAGATGGCTAACCCGGCTGAAGTTGATAAAGTGGAGGTTCTCAAGAAACCCGACCCATTGCTCTGGAATAGGGTACGCGTATCCTTATATCTCATAATTGACTCTTGTTTACTATCAAGTTCTGTGTTGGATGGAAATGCGTGCTAAGACTACTATTGCACCCAATATAAAGAAAATTCTTGCATTAAAAGTCAAGTTGAGGGTTACTTTTAAATTGACAGCTAATCACTTTTAATTCTATGTAGCAGATTAATTTTGAAACTCGAATCTGCTTGATCTTTATTATGACCCTGGTTTTATATTGTTTTTGGGCAGTCTCCGAGGAGAAATTGTTGCCGAGTCTTGGAATCAAAAAGAAAAGGCATGGTTATAGATGTGGGCGTATGTAGGGAAGGTGAAATCAGCCAAGTATTAACAACGAAGACCTAAACGTAAGCTCATTCATTTTTACGACCCTTCCTCTGTTTCTTAGCTGTATACCTAGATTTATTGAGTTAAAATCTGCTCGGAAGGGGTGTCTCTGACAAAGAATTGGTACGAGGAATAGAAGTAATGTCAAAAGTTGTAGTCGTGTACTTACATTGACAATCGAGGCTGTAGTTTTGGAAATTTAGTAATCTTTAATCTTATATTTTATTATTAGTTCATGCATATACGGCTTAAAACAAGAATTTCTTGTAGAAGATTCTTGTGATCCTTAAATGGTGGCATGTGAGAGAGCTTAGATTCTAATGCTGCTTGAAATTATGTTTCTAGCGTAAGTATTGAGTAAAACGTGCTTGAAGATTGCCATATCTCTATCAAAATGAGACCAAGGTGACCTCAGATTATGGTGGTTCAAAACTTGCTCATTCTTTCGTTTGAATTAATTAAAAGGGTAATTACATATAACGTCCTCACCTTTCACGGTCATTGCTTAAAATGTCATTTTCATCTAGTTCCTTAATTAAAAATTGTGAAACGACGAATTTAACATCCTCTTTCAATAAAATAAAAAAGAAAAAAAAAACTAATTATAACTATAGTTCCGAACTTTTTTAAAAAGCGCAAATGAGTTTCAAATAAATTATTAAAAGGTAATTAGTACATAATATTTCCACATTTCACCCTTATTACAAAAAATGTTCTTACCTTTTTTTTTTTTTACATTTTCACCCTTAATTACATCTTTAATTGCGCAAACCATTCATTCCATCCATTTTCATCTGATTTCTCAATAAAGAATTGTGAAATGATGAATATATCATTCTATTTAAATTAAAAAAATTAAAAAAATAATATTTTTAAATTTCTAATTCTTTAATAATTTATTTGAAACTCGTTTACACATTTAAAAAAAACTAATTTCTAATTTTCTAATAATTTATTTGGGACACGTTTGCATTTTAAAAAAAAAAAACTAATTTCTAATTTTTTAATAATTTATTTGGAACTCGTTTGTATTTCTTGTAGTTTGCTTATTTTACCAAATGTGAGTATCTCATTTGCGCTTTTTTTTAAAAAAAAAATTGGAACTATGGTTGTAATT
>CAIGRT010087994.1:0-10250 GCA_903798405.1 Fraxinus platypoda
TTTTCGAAAACGCGTTTTTGAAAACAAATAAAAAATTTACAAAGAAAACCCAAAACGACAAATTGGGTGTTTTCAGTTATAATCAAGCCAAAATTTTCAATACGCGTTTTGGGTGTTTTCAAAATGTCAAAAAGAACACATTTTCAACAATCTCAAAATGGACACTTAAAACACAAAACCCAAAATGAATTCAAAACTCAAAACATAAAACTAAAATACAAAGAGAACAACCCCTAACTTTCTTCAATTTTGGAAATCACACATGACAGCGTGGTGAAACTTGAAACTAATTTGAAGCTCAATGACCCAGTTGAAACTAAAGAGAAGTTATGTGACCCAAATGAGACAAATTAAAGTATGGTGACTCAACTGAAATTTTTCTACAAGTTCGATGACTGCAGGTTAAATTTACCCCGAGGTGGCAAGGTTAGGTGATAATGCACTGCCTTGTTTTTAGCAGTCGTTTGGACCTCGTACATAATACCTATTTTTGGTGTGTAATAAAGGGTTTCTCATTTCTTTAATCTCCTTTTCAACTACTTTCACGCTTCTAATAATCAAGTTTTCATGTTACTTCTTCTTGGGGTTTAGTTGAATGGCCCATTATTGATCTTTTTTTACGGGTTATCGTTGTTCTTTTCCCTCGTAGAAACTAACAAGATGACAATAGATTACACTAATATCGCGTTTCAAATGTCATCTTGCTATTTGCTATTTTCTAACACTAGCCAAAGTGGTGAGTCTCAATTCCCACAATATCCAAACTTTCGAGCAGCTAGCTTCAGTCAGACCAACAATTTTTCAACCATTGAAAATGCGTTATCAAACTCCGCCTCATTCACCAAATCAGAAATCATCAGGTCCATAAACTCAAATTCATTCTTCATTCAAGGTAACTCAAGCATTTCCTTGAAAGCACATACTCAACTGATATCATTAACTTCTTAAAATATACAATACCATCCCTGTAGAACAAAAGAACCAAGCTAAAATAATACCCAGTAAAGGTTTGGACCAACGGAAGGTTCTCCAAAGAAGAACCACACGACAATTTACAAATTCAAGACACGGAGGAAACCATATGATCTTTCCTACTAACTGTTTTCCAGAAGAGAAATTAACACAAAAATTAGGAGTACATACGGGGCAAATCTCCATCAAGGCTCCAGCTTCAAAGAAACAACTCGTGACTGCCTGTTACATTTTGCAGCTTTGACAAATACTACCGAAAGACAACGTGGGGCCCACCATGGCCGACGAACCTTTTGTTCCCCTTTCAAGCAAGCCACTAGTGAATAACTCAAAATCAGAAACAGCCAAAAAAACAAAAGGCCGTCTAAGTGCATCACTCTGTATAAAAAATCCAAACCATATACTTTAATGTAGAGAAAATAACATGGATAATGACAATGAAGATAGTATTAACGATTCTCAAACATTGCTAGTACAATGATAAGAATAGTGCTTCTTTCATTCCAGATTGAATGACTTTGATTCCTTTAATCCTTTCAGGTTATGTCCTTCAACCAGAAGAGAAGACACTTCTATAGACGCTTTCTAGACACTCTCCGACCCACCACCTTGTCACTCTCTGTTCCTCCTTAACACAAAGCCATAGGACCTAAGAACACCGCCTCAATCCTCTCAGACCAACGCAAACCTATTCCATCTTTCAATCTCCACTTATTCCTCTCCTTAATAAGACCTCTGGTATTTTATGCCATTTTGAAGAAATATCTTCATTAGATCTTCAAACCATTTCCAAATAAAAACTCTATCTTGGCCACTCTTTTTCTTATTTTCTTCACTTCATTTTTCTTGCAGTATTGGATTTTCAAATTAATGACTTGATTGTGGTCTTGAAGTGGACAACAGTGGCGGGGATTTCTTTGTTTGGGTTAATTTTGAATGGTTTTCCTTTTGCGGATCTAGTGGCGGTCAGAGAACCTGGGCATTGAAAAATGGTACTGGTGGCTTTTATTTTTTGTTTTTCACGAGGAAGGGTGGTTAGAAGTTGTTTTCGCGAAGTAGTGGAGTATTTTGGGAATCAAGTGGTGTTACAGGTGCTCCTCTTTTTCATGAATAATGATATTTTAGATTTTATACAGATAAATGGAATGGTGATGATAGTATTTTAGACTGGGGAGTGGGGATTGATGGTGGTGAGAGGTTTTCCAAATTTACAAAATTGGCAGTTTGGATTTGAAAGCAAAAGGTGCTATGAAAGTGTTTTTTTACTGAATGGATGAATCATGACCTTAACTTAGTGTTTCAGAATTCTACCAGAGCAGCAACGTTTGTCTGAGGGTTGGGCAGATGCAAGTCTTTGGGTTGGGAAGTAGAGGTGGTCCACAAGTGATGGAGTTATCAACTGGAGTTGCAGAAGGTGAGCCAGGTTTACAGAGAGAAAGTTTGACCTACTTAGCACGAGTAAAGCTGAAATACACTGCAGTCAAATTTTTTTATCTAAAATATCATGCCACTTAAACTAGAACATTCAAATCCAAGTGGAGGAAGTAATAATGATGCTGATTATGAGGATAAAAGATAATAATAGTTAACAACAATCTCACATGAAAAATGAACAGCGAGTTAACATCAGATATTGAACATATTGGAACATGAGAATGAAACTCCAGCAGATACTTACCCTAGACAGGAATGCCACAAAAACTAGCAACTTCCTTTGAAAATAAACCTGTTTGGAGCACATATAGTAGCAGGCTAGTAGCAGTAGAACATATGCATATCACTAAATTTAAATCATGAATGGCGTAAACAAAGATACAAACTCTGATGGGAGCTCGTGGATATAAGAATAGGAATCTAGAAAAAAATTCACATATAAAATGTCGAAGACATTTTGAATATGAGTTGTGTATTTTTCTTCAACATTTTATATGTGAGTTATGTATTTTATTTTTACTTTTATTTTTAACAAGAGTTGGGTATGTTTTATGGTTGTTTTATCATTTGAAGTTTTCCTAAAATAAACAAGGATTGAAACAAGTAAACTGTTTTATGATTGTTTTATCATCCAAGTACTATGCATGTCAATATGTATTGTTCGCCACAGAAAGTTATAAAGAAATATAAACTAAATTGTTCATATTTATTTGAATGATTTATGTTTATGACATAATCATTCATAATAAGGCAAAGTGTTAGAACTTCATCACCAAAAAATCCAATAATAGAACAGATGAGAGATTATATGAGTTGTGAAATTGAAGCAATACAGGAAATTAAAGGTTTTTTTTATCATGGGAACAATAATATGCAAATATTCGAATTTTCAGGTGACAACTATGTAGCAGGTGGTCGAACAAACTTGCGCAGAAGAAACATAATATTGCTTACTGCAGGACGAGGGAGATAGATACCTTTTATTCGTCTCAGCTCCTTGCACAAAATTATAAAATCTCCCCATTTCATGTGGCACTTCCTAATGAACCTGAGGATTTGTTCAGTTGTAAACATGGACATGCTTTCCAAATACTCTCCATTGACCCCATTTTCTTTGAAAATTTGGCGATAGCTCCCAAGATTTATCTCTTCCAACCACAAGCCAACATCCTACAGAAGCACGAGAAATCAAAAGGTTGTTAATTGGACAAGTACTTCTTTTTCCTTTTTTTCTTCCAGGGGGGCAACAGATTGGGTGCCCCGGCTAACCAACTAAAACTCCTTTACGGTACCCCAATCATTTTCAAATCAAAAGAAGACTGAAACGAATCTCCTTAATCAGACAGGATTGACAATGTAGAAGATATGTATAAACCAAGTATCCTGAAAGGCATAAATTATGACCTATCGGAGGTCCAACTAGAAGGCTTTTGATCGTTTGTCATCAATAAATGACATATGTGAGAGAGAGAGAGAGAGAGAGAGAGAGAGAGAGAGAGAGAGAATGTAATATTTACACTCCTTTTTCATAGGGGATTCTCTTTTCTTTTCTTTGTCCCCTTTTTTCGTGTGTTTCTGTGTCTATTGGATAGTTATAGGGGTGGGGAGAGGTCATCCTTGAAAATATTTTCCTAATACTTCCTTCTTTTTACTTTCTAATTTCCTCTCTTCACTTTCCTCGTATCTTCACAGCCAATTCGACCAAGAATAACACAGTTTATAAGAGTTCAAATATTTTGTTCACAAATGGGCCCTCGTTAGAAGACATCCAGAATGACTAATCTCAAAAAACAAGGAGAAAACACACTAAAACTTCTGCAGGGAGATTACAGCAAAGTTACTTCTGCAACCAGTTTGCCCTAACAAGCAGTAGCCATCTCATAAGTCACGTGGCTAATCCAACTGAGAAAAATAACCACTGCTAGCATACATACATCGTGCAGAATCGTAAAACTTCATTCCATGACCAGAGGAACCACAATATAAACCACCGTCATTCCACCAAGCTACATGTATACTCATCTGACATCAATAGCATTGACACCCCTAGGGGCTAGGATAGTTTCCTCAAATATTCACGCATCTCTATCTGGAACAGATGAGAGGAAGCTGAAGTGATTGTTGAACAGGCCAGAACAACGGTTCCCTCCTGAAAGAAGACGATGGAGGCTCCAAGTAGTTCCATGATTAAAGAGCTCATCTTCGTACAGGTTTCATCAAACTAAGTAAATTACACATTACTAAGTAAACAATTCCAGCCTCTCACATTTCTAGATGCACGACGGTGCTCACCCGTCAATGTAACACGTCATTTTCTTTGTCCTTGATGCGCGTCTTAAGTACACTAGTAGAAGCTTAAAGATAGTTGCAAACATTTCACACACAACATACACAACAAAGATAACCAATATTGAGATAATGACAATAACTAAATACAAATAGAGTCCAATATCTTTCTTAACTATAAAACGATGGNAACTAAATACAAATAGAGTCCAATATCTTTCTTAACTATAAAACGATGGCCAATGCACAGTTTGGCGAAATAATTCAGACAAAATATTTGATTGACCTGTTCTATATATTCCAGTTCGAACCACATCCAACAGTAGTTGGAGTGAGAAATAAATTATTCGCCAGAACTAATTAATTTTCTTATTAAACAGAAATGCCCCAAATTGACCAATTTTATCGGAATAGACCAATATAAACAAGATCCAAGAAGCATGAAATCAATAAAAATATGCAGAAATTGAAGCCCAAAAAGAAAAGAAAAATCACCTCAACAGTCCAAATGAAGAAATCAAGAGGCTCTGGTGGCCTTTGTTTATCTTTGCTCATCTCACCGAATCAGGATTGAAGTTTGAAGACTTCTGACCGAGGAAAACAATTAAAAATTAACAATCAGAAAAGAGAGTCTGCATCAGATCAAATAAAATTTGAATGCACGTGTATATATTTATAATTGGTGCTGATAATTGAATTGTGAAATTACAAACCTTGTAAATGCAATGGGGTCCCGAGTCTACGAGTGGGTAGGCATGTGCGAGTGTGGGAGAGAGTTTTAGAGAGCGCGTGCTAGTGGATTTCACTGAGGACCATTTGCCTTCTGCTAAATTACACCTCTCACCTCACTAACCTCAACACACTATTTCCTCCTATTTCAATACAAGGCATGCCAACATTTTTCTTTCCCTGCTCTGCTGTCTATGTTTTCTTAAGGTATGATAGATACCTATTTTATTTTTTTCTAATCACTTCTTATTCACACATTTCTTACAATAAATATTCATTTATTCTTGTTTAAACATCTTGCAATACATGAACTTACTTAAGTTTCCTCATTTAGGAGCCATATACACGTGCAACATGAACACTAAAAAATGCTGTCATTTTTTATCTTTTTATTTTTATTTTTATTTTAGTCACGTGCACGATTAATGTTGAAGTTCAGAGTGTGTTTGGTAGAGATTAAAATCGGATTAAAATTAAAAAACTAATCGTTATTATTGATTTTTATTAGACGAGTGAGACCCAAAATGACTATATTTTCAATTTTAATCGCTCTCAAACAAGCTCTCAGTAATTTAGTTGCGATCTCTAAAATTAGATGACTCAGTTGACATTTCATCGAAAGTCCACCAGCAAATATTGAATTCAAGCCATCGTTTGATCTTTATTTTTTTCTCTTATTTTCGACTATACATTCCTTAGTAAAATATTATTAGAAGTAAATCTGAATTTTTTTCTTATTTTTTAACCACATACTCCATTAATCTACTAATCCAAATTGCATTGGGCTCTAACACGCTCTAATCTATCCATCCATTAATTTGTATGGTACATTATACAACCGTGTTCAATTAAAATTTGTTATTTTGTACGATGTAAGCATAGACATGCGTACAATACATAATTTTAAGGCTTAAATTCAATATATTTGTTTCGATTGAATTAAGTTTTGATGCTTATTGCCAACAGTTTGATTAATATAATTAAAACAAAAACTCTGAATTCTTTCCATCTTGAAAAAGTCACAACTTCATCAATCAATGCGGTTCAAATAATGTCTAGTTATACAACGAAGTTTGCAAATGATGGTAATATTTTTTATTAATACAATTGAATTCGATTCAAATCTTTTGTGAAAGTTTCAAGTAAACTGAAACCACTCAATTTGAATCGAGTATTGCAGCACAAATACTTCATGATTCTTTCAAGCAAACTTCGAAACGGCTAGCCATGGAGCCGGAGAGGATAGGGAATGGGTGCAGAATACAGGTCTTCCACAATTCATGGCTACAACATCCATATTCACTTTTACCAATCACTTCTCAGTATAAAGATCACCTCCTCACAGTATTTTCAAAACATGGCACCCACAATTGTTTTTCAACTTTTATCAAAATCTTAAAATTCTAATTTTTATTCAAACCAATCCGAAACAGACCAGGCTCAAAATTATGAATGAAGGATCAAGTTTCAATCCTATTTGAAAGTGGTAGACATGCTTGTGGAAAGTTCTAGGTAAAGAAAAAACTGCTCTGTTTGGAAAATTCTTCTAGGCGTCCTTAGTCTTATTTTTAGGGATGGGCATAGTCCGATTCGGTTCGATTTTCTTTAAAATCGAACTAAACTTGAAATTTTCAAGTATTTAGTAAATAAAATCGTCGGGTCAAAATTTAATTATGGAATCGTTCGAATTCGATTTCATTCGATTCAGGTCAGTTCTATTCGATTCCAAAATTCTGTACAATAATTAATATTTTTTATATTTCAACAACATTACATTAATTCAATTATAACATATTCAATCTTAAGTCTTATAAATAACGTAGTCCAATCTCGTGATATATTTTGTACATCTCTTTGTTGAGTTATTCATATATTTAACTGTTAAAATCATATGAAGAGGAAAATGACTAGTTCATAATAATAGAACGATAAAAACGACACTAGGATAGAATAAAAAAAATTGGTAAAATTTATGACAATTTGATTAAGTTGGACTCAGTTAAAAATAAATCAAATTTTAAATTTGGATTAAATTAATTAGTTAACAATTTATTTAAAATAATAAAATTATTTGATTATTTAAGATAAAAAATTAGAAAAATTTGATTCTTGATATAGAATCGAGAACCGAACCTAACCCGTCAATTCTCAATTCTGATATCTGGTCGGATATTTAATTTAAAAAGAACCGTTCGATACAATCCGGTTCAATCTAATTTACTGATTTTCAACTACAACCAAATATTTAATCAATTTTTATCCAAATCTATTGAAAACCTGAATACTAATTTTTTCCCCGAAAGGCATACCGAAGGCACATGCTAAAACGTCGGATCACAACTCAAAGCGGCATTGAACGGCTCGTGAATCAAATTGGCATGAATTTGAGTCACTTGATGAATCATCTTAAGCTTGAGTCACAGAGTTTTACCTTTCGAAGAACAATTAAACAGAAACAAAAAAAATAAATTAATCATGAAATAGATATGAGCCACGACGCTCAAAACCTTCTCATTTGTATTTGAGAAAAGCCCTCTCAGACATCGCGGCTCCAATTATGTATAGCTTATGATCTTGTTAAGTGCTGCTGTATAAAAAACTTAACAGCACTAGACCGTCTATAAGCACAATTGTTTAGATTTTTCGATCATTTTTCAATAAAAAAAAGTAAATCAATTGTGAATTGAATTATATGAAGAGACAATGTATTTCTCATGGCCATTCCCAACTCGTAATTGCAGAGATTCTGCTACACAGGGCGATAGGATATGAGAACGCCCCCTTCGGAAAAAAATGGGATTCAACCCCTCAACACGAGATTAAGAGGATGCCTCAACCACCGATTAAACGAAGATGGCTTTTTCTTGCGACGATTTTTGATTCACTTGGGTCATACGAGCACCTTCGTTATTCAGCTCGCCCCAATTTTAAGTGAAATCGTAGCACACTACAGAACAGAAAATTCAACACACAGATAAAACCAAAGAGGAAAAGAAATTTAATCAAAAATTCAACTCAGCAATTAAGCAAGAGAGGAGAATAAACTGGAAAGATTGGATTAGAATTGATTATTGATGCGGCCGAGGCCAATACAAAACCCTAATTGTTGTATAAACCGACTGATGAAATGCCATGTGATGGTTTATTTATACAGCTTCTTGATTGTATTGCGGCCGTTGGATGTGAACTGCAGATGCCCGAAATTTAAGTGCCGCTGATCTGAACCCTAGTCAGCAGTTCAGTCCATGAAGAATTAGGCTTTCTCCAGCCCAGACCAGCCCAATTTCAATTGCAATAGGCTCAAAGTCAAATTTTAAAGTTTGTTCATAATTTTTTTGTGATTAAAAAGTAGAAAAAAAATTATGAATCTCATAGAATGTATGGTTGAAAGTGGTTTAATTTGAGAAAAAATAATTTTAAAATTTTTTTGTCAAACAAGTTTTAATTTTAACCCCCACACCTTCAAAGACCACAAATAGTATGGACAATACAAGGGTAGTAATTATAAAATATGCTATTAAAATTAATATTTGTTATATATGTTGACCACAAAAAAACGTGTTAACAGATATCGGGCTCACTCGTGTTTTGGCAAGCTAATTCCGGCACGTGTTAACGGATTACTAGTCGGAAATGTCGAGTTAAAACGTGGGAGATACTTTTGACACGAAACAAATATACTAAGGATCCGGTAAATATAAGAAAGAAAAGATACGATAATGAATGATTAAATAAAGAAACTAAATAAACTCTGATATTACACATCGTTATTCTTCCAAATTGCAGTATGGAAAAGAGAGAGTATATTAGTGTCTTTCTTCATCTTTCCTCTTTCCTTTTTTCTTCCAACCCTTTCTATGATGCTAAGAGGGTTTATTTATAGTGTTACATGTACAATGATAAATGTTGAATGTGGGACACGTGGCATCATCTCTTTTACTAACACATCATCTCATAGGCATCAATTCAGACTGTTTTAGCTTTGAGGCGCCTTAAATGCTTCTGAAGAAGGCAGCTAACCCATGTCCTGTGTTGACATGACTAACATTTTCATTCATTGCAACTATCCAATCAATCATTTCAAAAAGATCATTGGTACTTTAAGATTTTCCAATGTAGGTCATCATTGGTCATGTTTGAACCTCAGATTCTACGTTATCGAGCCTCGTCTTGAGGCATGGGCCTCGGAGCTCTAGTTTGAACAAGAAGTGCTTCAGTGCTTCTACCTTCATTTGGGCATCGGCATTTGAGGTGCTTTGGTAATATGTACTTCGGTAATGGTGGATCTCGGAAATACACTGGACTTCGACAATAGTACCCCGAAAGCACGTTTGGGCTTCAGTAATGGTCCTCGGTGAAATGGGCTTCGGTCCTTTCTTTATCTTTTGGGCCATTAGGCCTTGGTCAGTAGAGGCGCACATATCCATGGCTCGATAGTAGTTCAATCCTCCGATAAAGCCAGTTTTGTCAAATTTACTTGCATAGTAATTCACATTTTCCTAATGAGCCAAAGGGGCAATATATTAGGAACCTTGAACATAACCCCAATGTTGACCCTGTTGGAAAAAAAAAAAAAAAAAAAGAATTATGAATGAAGAATTGTAACAAGTTTTTTATTTCAAATTTCAATTCTCTAATTAATTTTGTATTGAATTGGTGGTTACAAAGCCTTGATGACTATTGTAACATATTGCTTTAATGGCTATTGTACCATTTTGGTTTTAATACCAAATTAATAATGATTGAAACTTCCCTCATCCTAATATTTGTGGGAAATGTGTAACGGAAATTAGCTATTTGGTGGATGAGAAATTAAGCTAAATTTGAGC
>CAIGRT010088041.1:0-19207 GCA_903798405.1 Fraxinus platypoda
GGCTCGCCCGGGCTCGGCTCGGTGCCCCCAAAGGGGGCTGGGCCCGAGCCTGGGCTCGGTTCCACCGAGCCCGAGCCGGGCCCGACTCGGGCTTTTTTCGAGCCGAGCCCGGGCCGCCCGAGCCGCCGAGCCTTTTTGCCTCCGCTACTCGTACTTTAGAGTTAATTAGCCAGCTATTCTTTAATGTTTTTTAGAGTAATAAAATTAATTATATGTCCCTTAATAAATTTTCAATGTATGATTTACTCATGAGTAATATTTTAAGTATAAGTACTTTTTTACATATAAGTTATTTCTTAACTTAAAATGTGAAATATTTATTTATAATTATGAGTAATTTTATCGTTTTGCGCTTATTAATAACTTTTTACACATGTATTTTTTTTCCCCTTCAAATGACTTCTTAAGTTTCATCTTATTAAAAGCATTTTACTTTATAATCAATTTTAACACAAAAGTGAACTTTTATTTTATATTTTTTATACTTATAAATCATTTTTCAAGTTATTATATTATTATTTACAAGTTCGTTTTGAAATAAATATGTAAACTGAAAATAATTATTTTATAAATGGTAAAATTGAAGTAAAATCTAATGAACGGCCAAAATGCACATATTTGATGGATTGAGAAATACATCCAAAATTATACCACATCGATTTTGAGTGATTTTTAAAACCACCTCAAAATTAGTGCTCAAAAACATTATCAAGCACCCATTTTTTCAATTACTCAAAAATGGTGCCACTTAAAATGATCAAAATTGATAAAGAGAAAACTCTGAGAGGGCCTGCTTGGAAGCTTTTGAGTACCAATTGGGGCTTTTTAAAAGTCCGGCTTTAAGTGATTTTTAGTAACGATCTTTTAAACAATTCAACTAATTCTTTAGAGTTTATTATCTAGCAGTTTTTAAAAGAATAACATTATATACATGTCCATTAATGGAATTTTCAATTATAATTTATTGTATAGAATTTTTTTACTGATAAGTGATATTTTACTTATAAGTTTTTTTTATCTATAAGTTTTTTTTTTTTAAGCTTAAAAGGTGAAATATTCATCTAGAATTAATTTTTTAGTTATAATTAATTTTTACTTATAAATAAATATTACAATTATAAGTTAATTTTATACTTATAAATTCTTTTTTACGCATAAGTGAATTTTAAATTTTTAAGTAACTTATCATAATCTTAAAGTAAATTTTTATCTTATTAGTAGTGTTTTTGACTTTATAAAGACCTATTTGAGCTCCATTTTTTTAGGTAGAATGCATTTTTAAATAGTTGATTGATGGAGAATGTGTGATTAAAAATGAATGAAAAGCTTTTGAGTTGCGAGTAATATTATTTTATTGAAAAATGTAAAGTTAAAAAAAAATAGAGAAAATTGTATTTTTAAAAAAATTGGGATCAAACAGGGGCTAAGTAATCTTTTACACAAATGTGAATTTTTATGTTATAAGTAATTTTTTAATTAGAAATTAAAGTTTCTCACTTATCCTGTCACACAAGGACTTAAAATCGTATATTTAACTAGGTTAAGGACTCAAACTCTCATTATTGAAGCTTAGAAGCCAAAACCGCACTAATAAAAAAATTTCAACCCTAATTTTTCAATTTTATTTTACCTAGAAAAAATAGGACGATAGTATCTAACTGTAGCATATGCTGAGATGGAATCGAGTCAGTGACAAATCTCAATTCGTTATGATTCCATGCTGTCAACTTATTTTATACTTCGAAAAGAATAGCAAAAGGTGAAAGGTAGAATGTTGTGTAATTTTGTGGTTTTATTTTCGAGTAATTAGCACGAAATGCTCTTATCTTTTACTGGTATTTTGCAAAAATATTCATACATGTCATTTTTTTGGAATTTTCATCTTTAATTGCGCCATGTGTACATAGATTAATCCATATGGGTTGACAGCATGGGTCTCACCCCACTCACATAGTGCAAAACATTACTTTCATCCAATTTTTCATTCAAGTAAGGGTATTCTCGTCTTAAATCTTTTTTCCTCTTTCTTCATCCTCTGTTTAGACCTTTGAAAAATAACCGTTTGACGTGTGGTTTCAAGTCAATTTAGTAGGTAGACAATAATGGGTGGAAGAAGACACTTCTGTGCTCAAAGGTCACATTTTTCACACAAGAAATGTTAAATTTTATGTCTGTATTTTTGTAAATTTTTAGTTCAAAATTTGGTTTCATGCAAGGGTGGAAGTATCAATGAACAGCTTGAAAAGAAGATGGAAAATTGAATATCCCTGTAAGTATAATTTTGTTATACTTACTTGATGGCTTCCGTTATAGCAATAAAATTCCATTTCTTTTCATCACCATAGAATTGTTGTGCTGCAACTTTAACCAGTATTTCCAAGCCCTTAAGCAAAGTTACGAACGATGACAATTGGAAGGTGGGATGCTGGGGTACGTGCCCCATGTGCATCTTGGTTGGTGTTGTCTCGAAAATCGACGAAAATGGTGTAATTTTTCATTTATATCCTTCACTCGAACGAAAAATTGGGGAAGAAAGAGGAAAAAAAATTTGAGACGAAAATACTCTTCACTTAAATGAAAAATTTCAACCCTAATTTTTCAATTTTATTTTACCTAGAAAAAATAGGACGATAGTATCTAACTGTAGCATATGCTGAGATGGAATCGAGTCAGTGACAAATCTCAATTCGTTATGATTCCATGCTGTCCACTTATTTTATACTTCGAAAAGAATAGCAAAAGGTGAAAGGTAGAATGTTGTGTAATTTTGTGATTTTATTTTTGAGTAATTAGCATGAAATGCTCTTATCTTTTACTATTATTTTGCAAAAATATTCATACATGTCATTTTTTGGAATTTTCATCTTTAATTGCGCTGTGTGTACATAGATTAATCCATATGGGTTGACAGCATGGGTCCCACCCCACTCACATAGTGCAAAACATTACTTTCATCCAATTTTTCATTCAAGTGAAGGGTATTCTCGTCTTAAATCTTTTTTCCTCTTTCTTCCTCCTCTGTTTAGACCTTTGAAAAATAACCGTTTGACGTGTGGTTTCAAGTCAATTTAGTAGGTAAACAATAATGGGTGGAAGAAGACACTTCTGTGCTCAAAGGTCGCATTTTTCACACAAGAAATGTTAAATTTTCTGTCTGTATTTTTGTAAATTTTTAGTTCGAAATTTGGTTTCATGCAAGGGTGGAAGTATCAATGAACAGCTTGAAAAGAAGATGGAAATTTGAATATCCTTGTAAGTATAATTTTGTTATACTTACTTGATGGCTTCCGTTATAGCAATAAAATTCCATTTCTTTTCATCACCGTAGAATTGTTGTGCTGCAACTTTAACCAGTATTTCCAAGCCTTTAAGCAACGTTACGAACGATGACAATTGGAAGGTGGGACGCTGGGTATGTGCCCCATGTGCATCTTGGTTGGTGTTGTCTCGAAAATCGACGAAAATGGTGTAATTTTTCATTTATATCCTTCACTTGAACGAAAAATTGGGGAAGAAAGAGGAAAAAAAATTTGAGACGAAAATACTCCACTTAAAAGAAAAATTGGACGAAAATGATGTTTTGTGCAATTAAAGGTGTAATTAATAGCGAAAATCACAAAAAATGGAAGGTATGAAATGTAGGGACATTTTGTGTTAATTACCCTCATTTTCGTATACTTGTTTTTTGCAGAAAAAAATGTTGATTAACCGAATATACATATGCACGAACTAAAGTTTGTTTGACCGTGCTTGAAAGTAAGTGAAATTTAATTTTAAACCAATTTTCTCGAATACGTGTTTTTTCTGGGTTACTCTTTCATAAACCAGCTTACATTTCAGACAAAGTAACTTCTGAATAAAAACTGATTCTTGGTTGTTACTTCATTTTTTTTCTGGGTTCAGCTTTTTGAAGAAGGTTTTCCTTATTTTGTACGATTTCTACTTCTATTGGGCATCTAATGTTTTCCTGTGATATTGGATCATATGCCTCTCTCATCTTAAATTGAGTCATTTTACTACTTAAATTTGAATACATTATCGAGTCATTAGTTGGTGCTGATATATTAACAGAGGTCAAAACTGGTTTATGTGATAAAAATGTAAAGAAACTCATAAGGGGATTATATTATCTATAACTTGATCGCTCCAACTTGAAGTTCAATAATGCAACTAGGATAAAAGTTTAGTGACCTTCTTGCAACTAGGGTGAAAGTTTAGTGGCCTCCTGTGTTACTAATTTGCTAATTGGGATGGACAGTTTCTTTATATTTTCGCGGACACGTTAGCTAATTTCGATATGAATATTAACATAACCCAAACAAAGTGGCCAGATTGCTTCTAACTTAAAGTTTATTGATTAAAGTTGAACTTAAGTGACCTGATTGCAATTAGGGTGAAAGTTTAGTACACCCAACATAATTAACCTGTTGCTTCTAGGCCCCGTTCGGGAGGGATTAAAATCCAATTAAAGTTGAAAATATGGCCGTTATTGGGTCCCACCCGTCTAATAAAAATCAACAATAACGGCTATATTTTCAATTTTAATCTAATTTTAATCCCTCCCAAACAAACTCTAGATTCACAGTCCAAACTCAAGCCCCTGAATGAGCTTCGCTTTTTTTTTTTAAATGAGTTTTGTAATAGTAATTTTTGAAAAATGAGTAGTCAAAAATTTTTGAATTTATTTAAAAAATATTTTGTGGGTGATTGTATAGTTGAAAATAAATTTTGGTGAAAATGGGGGCACAAAGAGGGGCTATTATTTTAACAAACTCTCATGGATGTTATGTGGGAAGTAACCATAAACGATTTAAATTGAGTGTTTATAGGTTTAAAAAGCGTATCAACATCTTTGTTAAATTAGTAAGTCAACCATGTATGTTTCTCATTATTTCAGAACTCTTTTTTTTTTAAACTCATTTTCAACCACATATTCACACAATAAAATATTCTACATGTAAACTCAAAACATCTTCATACCTTTTAACTACGCATTCTCCAAAAATTCACTATTCAAAACAATATTTTTTCCAAAAAAAAGGCCGCCAAATGTTAAAATTTGAGGTTCCAATCTTTAAATGTTAACTTTATTAAGAGGAGTAGCTCAAACTCTTATAAATTGGTCTATGTTTTCATCTTTATTCGATGTGAGATTTTATCGTTTAACATATCCCCGCAAGATGGTTGCTCGTTTGAGCAAACCAATCTTGAAATCCGTGTGCTCATTTTCTTGAGTCTTAATCTGATCGAATTGCTTGTTAGAGCTTAATGGGCTTTGATACCATATTAAGATNGTTTAATGAGCTCTGATATCATGTTAAGATTTGATGTTCCATCTTAAAAGGTCAACCTTATTTGATGCGAGCTTTTATCCACCAAATATGGGCAGTGAGATCAAATTTTATATTTTTTAAAACAATTTTGCTAGGCATACATTCTAGTTGACATTCTGTTTTACATTGTACTATGTGACACACAATTTTATCATTGATTTCTTCAATGCTTAAAACAGTCAATGACCTCGATTTTGTCACCTAGTCGAATGTCATCCAAGTTGTACATAAATAATGTATAAGTAGCAAAATTGTTTTTTAAAACTCGTGGTCTGATTAAATGGAGTTTGCATGACTGTCTTGTGGCTGAAAACACGAGGCAAACTTGTTCATGGTTGATTTGAAGTTCTTTTAAGTGTTGTTGGTTATCTGATTTTCTGTAGTTTATGTAATTGTTATGCATTAGGTCTAATCTACTTTAGGATGTAAATATATTAATTTCATTGATGTATTTTATTTAGGACAAATCAATTATTTAATTAAATTATTCTTTTATAAATTAAATTAATAGAATTCATATATTCAAATCTTGATAATTTGAAAATCACAAAAAGTTGTGGTGGCTTTATTGAGGCAATAGTCTCGAAAACCCTAATTATACCTTCATTGGCACGCATGGATATGGACGATGGCGAGACATACAATCGATGGAGGGACATCGCTGATAACTATGGATGGGACCACGAAGAGAGAATTTTTGCCGTTCAACTTTTTCACTTTTTGATTAGTGATAGAGAAATGGCGTTTCGGGGGTGCTTCTTGCCCATTTGAGCCCCTGTTTTGACAATTATTATTTGAAAGTTCATTTTTAATCACAATTCTTAAAATAAAATGTTTTACACGTATGTTCAAAACATTGTTCTATTTTTTAATCATGCATTCCCTTAAAAATTACTATCTAAAATATTTTTTTTTTCAAATAATAATTGTCAAATGGATAATTCTTGTTGTACATTTTTGTATACAACGAGTTTGACACTCCCCTCACGTGGGGGTGGGGTCCGCGATTTTAAAAATTATGGACCCCACCCCCCGGGGAGTGTCAAACTAAAACTAGAGTACATCTAGCATTACTCTTGTCAAATAGGGCTAAGTAATTCTTAGCATGAGTTATGCTACGAGTCATATCACTTTGTACATGCTAGTCATATCAAGGGTATTCAAGGCATTTTCAGAAAAAAGGACATTTTTTCTGAAGTTTGTGAATAGTTACATTATTCAACTTCAAGTAGTAAAAATAATTTCAGATGCAATTTCCTCTATTAAACAAAGTCAAATTGGTGTATATTATTTTGGAAAAATGTATTTTAGAATAGTAGATTGATGGAAAATGTGTGGTTGAAAAAGAAGGAAAAGTTATTGATGTGATGGAAAATATTTTATTGAAGAATGTGTGGTTAAAAATAAGTAGAAGAATGAAAATGAAAATTTTAATGTGTACCAAACAGAGGCTCAACGTTACAGTAATGGTAAATTGATTTATACTAGTACGTATCTTAGAATGTGTTTGATCGATTTTATTTTTTATGAAAAATATATTTTTTTCACCAAAGTTCTATTTTTGAGGTATTTGGTTGGCATTTTTTCCATGGAAAACATTTTTCATAAGTTGATTAGGTAATCATATTTTTCTAAAAAAATAAAGAAAACATTTTCTTTATGGGATGTAATTTTTTATTTTCTATGCTCTTATTTGGTGATGATTAAAATCAAAATTTTAACAGAGTTTGATAAAAAAATGATGAAATATGTGGTTGAAAAGATGTGGATTCCATGAAATATGTAGTTAAAATTAATTGTTGACTTTGATTTAGATTAAAATATGAATTTTAATCCATACCAAAAAGGGTTTAGGCAATTCACACTTCCCGAAAGCTCAACTTTACGAAAAAATACAATATTTTTTAGGTTGAAAATTAAATCAATCAAATACATTTAATTGAGAATTCCAATCAAATAAGTTTTAAGCTATTCACTTGCAAGAATTTATTTTATTTCCATACAAGTTTCATGCTTATAATCAAACGTACTCTCAGTTATTTGCAAAAATTAAATCATTCAACAATAATATCTTATTTCATGAAAATAATTGTAATCATGCTGAATATTATGATTAGTGAATGTCAAAAAATTTTATTAATAGTGAAATCATACCATATGATACTCTCTTTAGTCATTGTTTAGGCTCCATTTTAATGAAGTTTAAGGGAAAAATGTATTTTAAAATAGTGTTTTTTTTTTTTTAATGTGTGATTAAAAAAGATTTTTTTTTTTTTTCAGTTTACGTATAATATTAAATTGTTAAAGAACGTGTAATAAAAAAAAAGAAAGTGAAAAATGCATTAAAATTAAAATGGAGGGTAAACAGGAACTTAATTCACTTGCAAAAAAGGGTAAAAAAGAAATCCCGAAATATGAAAATTAATTATAATAATTCTTTAATTTCTACTTCTTTTCTGAAAAATTTAAAATGAAAAAAAAAAAAAGTCCGCCTCGATATTCAAGTTTCAACGACCCAAATTCAAAAATTGGTCCGTTAGGAAAAGCCCCAAAATGTTCCCTCTCTTTATTACCCCACCCACCTTCTGCACGTTGCTAGGGTTTAATCATTCTGTTAACCCCCAACCACATTTTCGCACTCTTCCAAATTCATCTGTTAATTACAAAACCCACCATGAATCCCCAATTACTAAACCATGAACCCATGTTGAAAGACTCAATCAAACACTTCTTGACCCTGTACGAGAATGGAGGCTCCGATTTTTCGGCTTTTGAGTCGATTTTCTTCAGGTTAATTCAAACCATGCTTGACCCACCTCTCGAAATCACCTGGTTTTACTCCGCCATGACTTTCCATACTTCGAAATTGGGCCCCAAAAATGATCCTTCCACTCGAATTCTTGTAGCTAATGACTTGTTGAATTTACTAATTTCGTGTTCTAATTTGAGTAGCGCATCGAAAAAGATCGCGCTGCTTGCACCTGTTGTATACGAGCTGTATAATTTTTTGTATGATTTTTCAAAACATGGGTTTAGTTTGAGAATGGAGGTTGGAGATTTGGTAGAGAAAATGGTTAGCTATATTATGGTATACTGTGGTATCGATGATTATGCAAATGGAATTGTTGAGATTGATAAATCAGTGCTGTGTTTTGAGGATTTGGTTAGGGTTTGGACTGTTGACCGAGGTGGGGGGAGTTGTACATATGGGGAAGATTTGAGGGTTTTTTTCCCCGTTTTGAGTGATGGGGTTTGGAATCGGATGAACGCGAGGTCTGGGATTGGGGAATTAGCTGGGATTGTCTTGTATGAAGTGTTTTTGCTGAGGTTGTGTCTGAAATTTGGTTCGGGTGGGAATAGAGAGGAGTTGCTGAAAGATACACAAAATCTGGCTGTTCAGACTATCAAGGGGTTTCAGAATTTTTACTTTTTAGGTGAGGTTTCTCGTATTTTCCTTGCAAATTTGTTTTATTAGAAAATCAGAATCAAAATTTTCTTGGCATTTTTTTATATATGATCTATGAAGCTTGTCTTCCCCAATGTTTCAAAGTAGGATATGACTTATGCACCACTAATTTCAATAACCAAAATTTTGTGCAACTAAATTCTTCAAATTCTTCCATATACATTGAATGTCATATCTTAAATACTACTTGGCACTAATCATAAGATGCAGTGGTTTTATACACCGGGGTATGTGAAGTCGGACACTATCAATTGAAAGAAACGAACAAAATACAGCCTGTATTTTCTTCCTATTTAGAATGGTTCCAATGGAAACATTTATGTTAAGTCTGGTCGCTCTTTCAATTTGTACACACGTACTAGAGAAAGACTAAAGGGACATGTTAACACGGTGTAATGAATTGCTGACGACCACTTGTTGAATAAGCCTCTGATATAAGTAATTGAACCTTGTTGGTTTGTATGTGAGCATATCAACTCATACAAGCAGTCCTGTAAAAGGAAAATGAAGAGAAAATAACTTGAAGAATTTACATCTCGTAAGTTCGGTGGATCGATAATGAGGAATGCATGTCAGTAGTTAACTATAGGGAATACATACAACGTCCCTTAGTTACAATGAGATCAAGGAACTCTATACTTGCCTCATTAGTTCTAAAATCTTTTTTTTTGCAGTGATTTATACTAGGATACTGAGACTTTTTGTGAATTTCTTCTAATCTACTGTTTTGCTTAATTAATTTTCTTTCATAAGAGACATGAAGATGTGGTGTCTTAGTAAGACTTATCTATTTCTTCCAAATATTTTGCTATGGTAGACACTACGTCACATCATAATGTCTCTCTTCTTATTTGGTCTTTGAATTACTGAATTTTTTTTCTTAGCTGTCCATGCAATTAAAGACTGCTATCCAACCTTCAAATTGTCTGTGAATTATCAAATTGATCCACTGTTCATTTCATTTAGCCTGACCCTGGTTGAAGAAAAACAAAAGTGCACCTGCTGCCAACTCGATCAGTGTCAGGAAACAATCTAGGGTTATAACAGATGGTTGAAAAATTATATCTGTCACTTCTTATCTAAGTACCTTAAAGTGGTTCAAATATCTCAGATTTTTTATCAATTTTCTTGAGGTTGTTCTGACCAAAGAGTTAAGGAAGGGAGTTGATGTCAGCACAGGGTGCTTGGCTGGGTGCTACGAATGAAACATTTTCGTTGAGGTCGTGCCTTGAAAATTTCTCAAGGATTTAAATGGACTTGCATAGGAATATTCAATATTTCTCTATTCAGACCATTAGGAGTTTTCAGAATCTTTACTTCTAGTAGAGACTGGTGATCACCTTTATGGTTGAATAATCTTGTGCAGCAAACTTGACTCTCTTGCTAATAGTTGGCATAGATATATTTACGCTCTTGTTCTTCGATTTCAATTTTTGTTGTTTCATGATTTTGGTTAATTGTATCTTGGCATGCATTATTCATGTTTGCTTCTATTAGTTCTCATTCATCTGGGTAGTTCAACAATTTTTTTCTTATATGAAAAAGCGTGGAAGAGCAAGTGTTAATTTTTGCTTCTTCACGTTTAAATGGCAATTTTCATGCGAAGCACTGTATCATTTGTGTTTATTTTCATATGCACTCCTGATTTAATGGTGCTGCTTGCCAGAAATGCTTCTCAACATGCTGCTGGAACCAAGTTTACCTGTTTCCACCCTATTGGTCAGTATGCTTATCGAACTATATTGTTTTCACACGTAAATTCTTTAGGCTGAAAAATTATTTCCATCAAATGCTGAGGATAGTTAAAAGGATTTAACATAGTCAAACTTTGTGTTCGAATAAACTCTTGTCATGGACTTCTGCATCTTATGTTTGCTGCTGTAAAAAGTGCTTATGCAGCGAGGTGCTAACATGAAAGCTTCTTGTTCCCTGTGAATGATTCTATATTAGAGCAGAGTTCTGAGGATGCAATTTTTCTACAAAAAGCACTATATGATGCAGTGATATTGATTGACCATTCGTATCTGCAACCACATAAATGCATTCAATCAGTAGATGGCTACTCGAGAAATTTGGCTCTGGTATGGTCATTAGTTGCAGACAATGCCATACAATTGGCGAGGTATGGGGAAAGTACCGTGGTCCAGGATTCGAACATAAAATTATAGTATGTTTTGTCTATTAATGTGTGAAATTTGTCGACTGCAGGGCAACATGTGATCAAACCAGGGTCATTTCTTATGTAAATGCTTTCTCCGGATCTTGGTTAGTGACAGAGCTAATCAACTGTATAACAGTCCAAGCTGGAATGCAGGAGGAAAATAGTAGACCAAGCACTCCAAAAGCTCTTATCAGTGAGTTACTACTATGGGATTACGTCTTTTTACTCTTTGCCTGAGCTTCCCTGGACATTTAGGGAATGTTTGGATAAGCTTGAAAGATTAAATAAACGAGTTTGTGCATAAATAATTTTGTTGTTGATCGGAAATAATTCTTTAATTAATGTCAAAATAAGCAACATTTTTTTTTACTTACAAGTGAGGAATAAGTATAACAAGTCCAAACATGCTTGGAAAAAAAATTATCATAAAAGTAAGTCAACTTAGCCAAACATGTTGTAAACGCTACGACTAGCTCCCTCGCAGTAAATGATTTCATTTTTGAAATGCAAAAGTTTCTTGGTTCATTACATTCTTTCTCTTACTAGTGGATCGTTTTATATATTAATTATTTGTTTTAACTTCGTCATAAAAGATAGTTAATTGCACGTTAACTCATTTTCAGGGTGGCTTTTAGTCCTTGAAGATCAAGGGTTTAGAGTATTTGATCATGACACATCAACTCTCCATGCCAAAGCAGTAACATGCAGCACAAGAATGGACGGTGAGTTCCCTGAAATCAAGCCTGATGAAAAGAACCTGAAGCAGAATATGTTAGTATACCCTGAAAATGGATGCAATAAGGATAAAAAGATGGATGGTTTGTCCAGCAAAGGATTACCAGCTTTTGTCTGCACAAGGAACCCAAGGATTGATGGGTGTAGAAAACGGAAAGATGGATTAAATGACGTACGAGAATCAAGAGTGAAGCATGTGAAGTATGATTTTCTTGGAAGTTCTTTTTCGGAGAAACTTTTGCCCTTTCCGAATGATGATAGAATGTATTGTGTGAATGAGGTTAAGAACTTAGCATCTGATGATGATATGGAAGTATTAGGATGAACAATTCACATGAAATTGCAACTGAGATTCTTGGCTTTTGCCAATTTTCCTTGTAATACACATAATATGTTGTTGTAGGATAAACGCATTGAACAATATGAAAAAACATCTTCTGAGGATATATGTGTAAAATGTACTTGGATGTTTCTAGTTGCTACAGTGTTATTTGCTACTGTTGTTAGTAGAACTGATAGATACTGGTAGCTATGTCAACGAGCCGAGCCGAGCCGATCAAAGCTCGGCCAAAAAAAATGAGGCTCGGCCCGAGCTTTCGGTCCGAGCCTTAGTGGGCCGAGCCGTTCGGGTTTTTTTTTTTTTTTAATGTCAAATCTACATTTTTACTTAAAAAATTTAAAATTTGTACGGTTTATATGTACTATAAATTAAATAAAAAAGCTCGGGCTTTACTCGAGCTTTTTTGTGCCGGAGCCGAGCAGAGCAAAGCCCGGCCAAAAACTGAAGCTCGGCTCGAGTTCGAGTCGGGCCCGGCTCGAGCTCGAGCTGAGCCGAGTCCGAGCCGACGAGCTTTTTTGCCATCCCTAGATATTGGGAACGGGGCGGGGCAATCTCCCTCGCCCCACCAAACAATTCCCCACCCCGCTCCCGCCCCGTTTAAGGCGGGGCGGGGCGGGGCGAGGTCCTTGCCCAATTAAAATTTTTTTTTTTTGATAATTTATTTTTATTGTCTCCATTTATTATATTTAGACAAATAATTTTAGTTGTCATTTTTTATTAAAACTAATAAAATTTCGTGAAATTTTTCATTTAAGATATTGAATTAAAAAAAATATATATATATTAAACGGGGCGGGGTGGGGCGCCCGTTACCCGTCCCTGCCTCGGGGCAAACTTCCACGCCTCGTCCCCGCTTCGAATACTCGATTAAGCCAGTTATCCTAGGATTCCCAGTTCCGTTCGGGGCGGAGCCTCGTAGGTATCGGGTTTGTCGAATTTTTTTGTCATCCCTATACTAGCAATTTATTTGAACTCGACGGCCTTTTTGCACAGGCCCCCCTATTGGATCGGGGTTGGAGGGTAATAAACTAATATGGGAGAAAAAGACTTAGCCCCAGTTTGAACTATTCTTTTAAGGGTGTGTTTGAAACATATTATTTTGGAAGAATGTATTTTGGAATAGTAGATTGATGGAGAATGTGTGGTTGAAAAAGAAGGAAAAGTTATTGATGTGTTGAAAAATATTATTTTATCGAAAAATGTGTGGTTGAAAATGAGTTGAAGAATGAGAATGAAAATTTTAATGTGACTCAAATATGGGCTAAATTCATTTTTAATCACACATTCTTCCAATAAAATAATCTTACATTTTAATTCAATTTTTTTTTTGTAAAATCTATTTTTGAAAAAATAGGATTCAAATAGGTGCTTATTCTCCAATTCTTGGAGTGAGATGGAGAGGTTCATTCTTTTGGAAAAACACTATTAGTAGGTCCTATTGTATCAATAGGGGGAATTGGTCAAATGTGTGCAACTTTACATATGTGCCAAGTTTTGTCTGTTGTTACTCAGATTCGAGTGAAATTTGAAATTATTTGTGTTCTAAGTGCTCAAATTTATTGTTTATGCAATTCCCTCTAATTTTATTT
The DNA here is from genome assembly GCA_903798405.1 of Fraxinus platypoda. NCBI lineage: Eukaryota > Viridiplantae > Streptophyta > Magnoliopsida > Lamiales > Oleaceae > Fraxinus > Fraxinus platypoda. The sequence continues at coordinate 13,625 of CAIGRT010088041.1, forward strand.
CGTTTCTGGATTTTTTTTATTCAATTTTGTGTAACAACTAACCAGACAAAATGCTAGTTGTAGAAGTGGACAATTAGCTGTCTTAGTATGCTTCTTGGGTTTGATGCTATATGATCGTTCTTTTTTGTCATTATAGGCTCGATTCTTTCTTACTTTTTTTTTTTTGGAGAGAACTATACGCTTTATATGTAATTAAGTACATAATTGGAATAACTTTAAAAATTGATAAAAATGAAATGCGATTCACAAATTTTCAACCATACATTTCATCGTGTTTTATCAACATTTGATAAAGCTTTTATCAAAAGCTTTGTCGGACAATCCCTTAAATGTTAACAAGTTGAATTTAGTTATCAGCAAAAATTAGATTGAATTTAAAGAATCCTAAACGACGGAAGACATAGTTAAGAGTAATGACAGCTTGCACTCAGTTAAAGTAGTGCAAGTGAATTTCCTTGTCTCTTGTCAAAATAAGAACTCATAAGTGAATATTAAATTTATTAAGAATAAAATCTAGTGCTATTTTGATAAAATTTTATTCAATTTCCAATTGGTTAAGATTCAATTTTAACCACACGTTTTATAGGATTCACATTTTTTATCAAATTTTCGACTACGTATTTTGTTGACCTAAAAAAATGCGCCAACGGAATCCCTTCCACATTTCCCCCATGCAGACATCACATGCACACTAGAACACTCCGTTAGGGGGCAGATATCACCGGTTGAGAGAAAGGTCCGACGACCGTTTGCACTCCGACGGTCAAATCAACCGCCGGACGAAAGAAAAATAGAGTGCAAGAAAGGGATATGGAATTTGGATAGAGTTATAAATCATACTTTGGTTGTGAATGAAATCACATACATATAGGAAAATGAAAATGGGCCAAGTGGTTAACGGGCCAAGCTCAAGATGTAATTGATTAGTTTAATAAGTCCAATCCAATGAATAGTCAATGCCACGTAATTTACAAGTGTAACATAACCAAACCTTAAACTGTGAATCCCTGAATTAAACTTTGGCCTTCCGGGCAAGCTTTGACCACTCAATACGGAATGATCCTAGAAAATCAATCCTCTCATAAGTACGTGCCCCAAAGTAGTCCCTCTGAGCCTGCACGAGGTTTGCAGGAAGCCTCCTGCGTCTATAGGTATCAAAATATTGCAAACTTGCAGACATCCCGGGCATGCTATTCCCTTCTGAATTGCCAACCTACAACTCTTCTCCATGCGGCTTGCCTCTGAACCATCTCCCGAGCAAATTTTGGGTCGACTAATAAATTAGCTAGGCCTACGTTCCTTTGATAGGCCTGCTTAATCCTATCCAAGAACACTGCCCTAATAATGCACCCACATTTCCAAATCCTTGCCAATTCCCCCAAATTCAAATTCCACCCTTTTTCCACACTCTTTGACCTCAACAAGTTCATTTGCACGTAACTACAAATCTTTGAGGCATATAATGGCTGCCTTATCTTTGCCTCATAACGGAGTGTTCCAGCGTACAGGTGATATCTACGTGGAGGGAAGGTGGAAGGAATTCTGTTGGCGTATTTTTTGAAGTCAACATATTTAATTAATTTTTATTAAAAGATTCTAATAATCGGTATGGTATCAACTAGTTGCAAATTAGCATAAGAAAAGGAAAATGTTTGTCGGTGTCACAAAATAAAGACATTAAAAGCAGAAGGCTAGACCAATGAATTTATTACAACAACTTATTTCAAGAAATTTGCCTGGACAGGATTTAAAGAAGAAACAAGTAATTAGGTTGGCAGGTTAATGAGGGGACATTGTAACTTGTTTGATGTACATTGGCTACTTAATTTCAGTCAACGATTCCAAACTCTAGAATCATGAATGTACAACAAATTCATGAGGTAGTACAGCATATCCAACAAATTCTATACATGAACACCAATATGAAAATGATGTTTGTACAGAAAAATGTTTTACAGAAGAGTTACAGACACTCACATGGGGGTAGACCCCATGTGAATTAAATATTGTCCCAAAAAAATGGGCCCAACTCCTTGTGTGTAATCTGTAGGTTTTCTGTGTACATTTGTTCTGTACACTAAGCATCACTCTATGCAAAAGGAACACACATTTAAAGTGTACATTAATTTCATATTGTGTTAGGTGTAGAAATTTGTGTTATTGATTATTTTAATTATTGTTGAAATTAATGGCAAAAATGTGTGTCACCTCACATACGGTCAAAAAATGTCAACATTAATATCGTTATAACAGGACTGCATACAAAATACATGTAGCAAAGAATCGAGACAAATGCATAGTGTTGGGATAAAAAGGATGCAAGTCACTCGTAACAAAATTTCATATTAACTATCGAAATTTATTTTGTTTCAAAATGATTATTGAAAAAAAAAAATTTTGGTTACTTTAACTCATGTTTGGCTCATGTTTATAAACATCGGAGTCACTTTCCACAAACACCACCTAGTTATTCACCACTTATTTTTATATCTTCTTGATTCAAGTATATATAGTTTTATATAATGGGATGACTAACAAGTAGGACGATAATTAGATTCGACAAAGATGTGGACAAATTGAAAAAAAAAATAATAAAAAAATTAGTGACAATTTTGAAACAAAATAAAGTTCAATGACTAATACGAAACTTCATTATAAATTTTTCAGATTTACAGGATAAACGAATCATCAGAATTAATTTTATCTAAATCACATTGAATGATAAATATCAAATTAGACAAAATTTATAACAGAAAACCGCCTAAAAACGTTTCTATTTGCGATATATCCATACCTATTGATAGAGATGTCAATGGGCCGAACCGAGTCGGCTCGGCCCTTAAAGCCACGAACTTGACTGGCTCGTGGAGAAACGAGCCACGAGCTCACGAGCCGAGCCGACTCGTGGCTCGTCAATTTTTTTTTTTTTTCTATTTTTAGCTTTTCTTAGCCTTTTTTTTTTAGTGTTTTTTTCACGAGTCCACAAGCCGCTAGTGAAAAAACGAGCCCGCCGCTCGGCTCGTGCTCGGGCTAGTCTTTTGACGAGCTCGAGCAGCTCGTGGCTCGGTGGCAACAAGCCGAGCCCACGAGCCGACTCGGCTCGATTGCCACCACTACCTATTGAAAATTGCAAAAAATCCCATATTTGAAACATTTTGTGCGAAAATCTCATATCGTTAGATTTTTCATTAAAAACAATAAAAATGTCAAAATTAAAAAGTAATAATTGTAATTTTACTATCTAAACTATTATTCTTTTACAAATTATACTCAATTTTTTTTATGTACCACCTACAATCCCAAACCTTTAAAACTTTATTTTTCACCCCACTTCACTTTCTTCTCCAAAATTTTATTATTTTATTTAATCCCTTTAAAATCCTCCTAAATCCTTTACTCCAAATTCATCATTTATTCTTCTCATTCCAAATAGGGATCTTTGGGGTGTGGGATTTAGGAGCTACGAAAAGTGCTTTTGACCGCAAATTTGAAGTTTCTTACAGAAATATTATTTAGCCTGGGTATTTTTATTTTTTCTACTTGTATGTATACTCGACATAGGAATAATTATAATGTATATCTTTTTTCGTCTTTTATTTCAGTTCATTCTACAAGAGTTTAGTTAAAGTTTAATTTAGAAATCAATGGATGATAATCAGTGTTCTCTCTCTCAATACTTTCAGGTGTGCTACATCTATTGTGTATGTATTCTAAATTTATTTTAATTTCAATATAAAATAGTTAAATTGTGCGCATATGAATATTGTGTATATTAAATTTTGTATATGTGTGTATTGATTATGATTTTCCATTATTAATGAGAAGAATAAATGATGAATTTGTGAGGGATTTAAGAAGATTTTGAAGGAGATTAAATAAAATAATAAAGTTTTGGGGAAGAAGATGAAGTGGGGTGGGGTGAAAACTAAACTTTTAAAGGTTTAGAATTGTGGGTGGTACATAAAAAAAAGTGTAAAATTATAATTATTACTTTTTAATTTTGACATTTTTAATATTTTTAACGAAAAATCTGACGGTGAAGGGGCTTTCGCACAAAAAGTTTCAAATATGAAGGTTTTCTACGATTTTCAATAAGTAAGGGGAATATCGCAAATGAAAATGTGTCTTCTGCTATTAATCCTTATCTATTAAAATGTACATCCTAACGTATGAGTTGCGTGTTTTTAATATAAAAATTTTTCGAATCAATTTTTTTTCAAATAAAGTAGGAAAGAAACTAACAACACGTGTCAAACTCGATTCAAGCTTTCAACAAAATTCGACACGGCACAAAATTATTTCGCTAGTCTTTTTGGGATCCTCAGCATGACAAAAGGATTTGAGGTTACTTTATAAATTCTGTCAAAAAAGAGTCTTTCATGGATTGTGTCTGAAATTTTGCCTTTTTTTTTAATTGGTAGCAACTTCTTACCAAAAAAACGTGCAATTCTTGTGCTAAAACAACATTTCATTCATTGAGATGGTGACGTGAAAATGAATGACCCCACCCACCCCACCTCCATTCGATGAAGGAAAGAGACTATTACAAAAACGACATGCTCATTAATTTCAGTGTAATACGATTGATTAATGTTTGTTGATTTAACTCAATATGTAAAACTGATTAAGGCCATGTTTGGTTCAGATTAAAATCAGATTTTAATCCAAGTCAAAGTCAAACAATCAATATTAACCATATCTTTCATGGGTCCCACAACTTTTCAACTACACATTTTAAAAACTTCTATCACAATCTACTAAAAATCAAATTTTAATCCCTACCAAACACCCTATAAATCAGTTTCAATTGATTTTTGAGGAACACCAAACGAGTTAATTCAACTGAAATATTGAAATCGTGTTAAAATAACGGAAGAACTTCAATGTTCAATTTATTTATTAAGCAGCTAAACAAAAACCGAACCCAAATTCGTATTTTTAAATGAAATCGAGAACTCTCATTCTAGATACATGAAAAAATTAAGGAATTTTCCTTTATAAAAAATAATAATTAAAGTGCATTAAGTAATAGTAACACTAAATTAAAATAAGCATTCAACACCACCGACGTGAGAGCCGGGAAGTGAATCCTATGGCTCAAATCAACCGACATGTCCCACGAAATCGTAGATTCTTGCTTCATCTTTAAATTACTTTTTTTATTTTTACCTTTTTGTGGCGATGTTAATACCAACGTGTTAAATGAGATAATATGCATTTCTTTTTCATTACAATTTATATATTATTGAGTAATAGCATAAAACTTTACTTGTGTATTCGTGTGTAAATGGTTAGGATGTATTGATTCAATAATCCAAGTAAAATTAAGGGTTAATTTCAATTTTTTGTCATTGAACTTTCAGCGGAATCTTTATTAGGTCACCCGGATTTTATTTGTCACAATCAGATCATTTTTTAATACTAGCGTGGTTAACGTGCATTGCACGTTAGTTGTTTAATGTTGAAAATAAATATATGTAAATTTCAGATAAATTCATTCGTAAATATGAAAGATATTCTTAAGTTAATTCGAATAAACTCACATGTCGCTTATATTTTTTGTATCTTTTCGATTCTTCATAT
>CAIGRT010088074.1:0-11088 GCA_903798405.1 Fraxinus platypoda
CGAACCGTACACTTGCGATGATTTACAAAACGAACTTATTTTCGTGAACAAACATTATCACCTAGGAGGTCATTTGACAAGAATTTGCCCAACATTATGGTTGTTGTACTATCTTAGGAGCAGAGTCAAAAGCTCTTGTAATGGGACCGATAATATGGAGACAGAAAGGGTTTGGGTAGAGATTGAGAAGGAATATGGAACTCAAAATCTCTCATGTTTGGAGGCAAGGTAATTGGGTAGCTGATTGGCTTGCTAATAGAGGTTATACACGGAATGATTTCAATTTTGAATCGCTTTCGATTTTGTTGGTGAATTTAGAGGTATGCTGAGGCTCGATGTGTGGGTAGTAGCAAACATAAAATTGATGAGATGTGAGGATTGAAGAGATTGATGCATTCATAATGGAAGCAATAATGTAGAATATTGTAGGGATAGTAGGAAAATGAGTTTTGATTGTATATTATTTGTTAAAATGAATAGTTTAGAATCAACTGTGTAAAGTCGAAAGGAAGAGTTAGTGTTTTGACCTCAGGACAATATTTGAAGTCCCTCTCAAGTTTTTGTATATAAAGTAAAGGTATGGGAATCCTAATCCCACGGGAAGTTTGGATATGATGGCCTGGAACACATCATCTGAACGGACTGGCTTTTCCGAAAGAAAAATAGAGTAGAATCTTTATAAAGAAAATTTTCTACCCCATGTATATGTGTGTGCATATATACATATATATACAGGAATGATCAATTGAGTATCGATGCTTATCTTAAGTGAAAAATGAAGCTCCAAGCAGGCCATCTTGGCATGCTACATCGAAAGCCCATGGCATGGTTGAGTCATACAAGAGAACTTCAGCCGTCCAAGTCTCTCTTTGGTATTGAATGAACTTGGCCAAGTTCTGTGAAACAGCTGCATTAAACCGCTTGAAGAACCCTTAGGTAGTCTTAGCTTCCTTAACTTCTTCTGAGCCATCATAAATAGTCTCCATAGTGATTGAACTGTACGATGGAACTTGTGCTTCTTTTCTTGCAAAATTGGTTAGAATAATGGACATTTTAAGGCTTGTTACTTGGGGAATTCATGCTGGATTTATGTTAACTCCTGCAGTGAAAAGGAAAACTAGGACATGAGGCTTATTATCTGCCATTTCTGCTTTATCTGTGGGTTGCTTTTTTCTTGTCTTGTTATTACTCATTTTCACATGGCAATGTAAAATGCAATAATAGTACCCATTGGGAGTTTCAAAAAGTTCGGGACGTCAGGTCAATCGGCCGGAGTATTTCAATATCGAAACCACTCATTATATTTAGGTACTTCATAAATGAAATCAGTCAGTTGTGCATAATTAGTGGAACCAAATTAAAACCCAAATCGTGAGTTCTAATTCGTGTTTGATTTTACCCATAACATTTTAGTTTAAAAATTTATGATTGACAATAAAAAATTATTTTTTGAATATCTAGTAGAAATAAAATATGTTACAAAATATATATTTCAAAAGTTTTTTAATCCACTGCAAATATGTCCCAAATATCATCCTATATCTAGCATAATAGCATTGAATTCCAATTGTTGCTCTACATGAGGTGCTTCAAGAAGGATTTGTGAATTGGGCAGCGCGTAAAGAGAGGTTAGGAGCTAAGAATGAAAACGATTTGATTCCATTATTCAAATAATAAATTTGATTTGTTAGAGTACTTATGCCTTTCAAATTTGCTACTTGTTGGCCCTTGCAAACGTGCTATTTGTTAGGCAGGTCATTAAGTCAGGGTGAGTAAATTGAAAAAAAAAAATAAACAAAAACTTAAAAAGATGACAAATTCAAGATGGATTTTTTCATTGCTTGCAGCCTTCAGCCTCAAAAGTGTAATTAGTATTGTCTACCATTATCTGAAGAGATCAATATAGAACTCTTTATCTGATGCCCTATAGCGCTAAGATTTTGAACTTTTGTATATCTGCCTCAGGTAAGCTGTTGATTAAGCTGAATCTCAACTCCATATCCATTTCTTCCCCAGTTCGAAATCTATAAAAGAAAATCATAAACTAAGAACTTCAAATAAATTCATAGTTGGCTAAATGAATTTTTTCTACAACTCCATCCTTTGGTTATTTGCTAAATACTATGATGCTGAGACTCGTATCTAAGTGTCGGATATTTTATATTCTAAAATGTAGGATACGAGGACATGGCTAAAAAAAGTCCAAATTTCAAATACGGGTACGTGGGTTCGTCTTTCAAATTTCAATTTTTTTACTAATCAAGGATGTCATTTTGAATAGACCAAAACTAATTATTCACAGGGAAGGAAATTGGTATTTTATAAGGGGTTAAAATGAATAAAATAGAATTTTGGGATTTAATTTTCAAAGATGAGAATTACTAAATGTTATATAAAATAGAAAATATGAACTTGATTGTAATTTGGACTTAGTGGAATACTAAGTAGCACTATATGTAACTCATTTTCATTTTCTACAAACAAAACCCTAAACGACCGATACAAAGAGAAGAAAGGAGAAAAAAAAGAAGAAAATGGAAAGAAAAAAGAAAGAGGAAGAAAACGAAGGTAAAACCTAGTGCCGCAGCCTTTCTCCACCCTCTCGGTGACAACGCTAGATTTATAGAGAGCAAAATTGGGAAAGAGAAAAAGGGAAAGAAATGGAAAAGGAAAAAAAAAAAAAAGAAGAAGAAGAAAAAAAAGGAAGAAGAGAAGCAAAAATGACGAAGTGTCCGGTTGAAATTTGGAGGATTCGACACATATCTCATACCCATACGCATGTCGTGTCGTGTCCGACACAGGTACTCCAACTATTTCGAAGAGTACGAGCATCAAAGGCTAAATAGATACGTTGGAAACAATAGATCTTGAGAAATTGAAACAGTGAACAAATTTAAAGTGCTTNTTGGAGGATTCGACACATATCTCATACCCATACCCATGTCGTGTCGTGTCCGACACAGGTACTCCAACTATTTCGAAGAGTACGAGCATCAAAGGCTAAATAGATACGTTGGAAACAATAGATCTTGAGAAATTGAAACAGTGAACAAATTTAAAGTGCTTTGCAGTGGATTATTTTCAATAAAGATGAGTTGAAGAGGCAAGAATTGAGAGTATTTCCAATTTCGCCATGTTCATTAATTATTTAAACAATCTATAAAAAGAAATTATTTATTGTGGGATTAGTTCATACAGCCACACTCATGTGCCTCAACATTTAGAAACTCAACCCAAAACCAAATCCCCAAGACTTGTTCGAGTATAAAAAGAGATAAAAGTACACCTATTCAAATGTATTTATTTCTACAGCTTGTAGGTTCTTGTGCTCGAAATAATAAACTATACATAGGTCAACACAGTGAAGAGAGAAAGAGCACGACACTTAGTCCTCCGGCTAAACTTTTGCTCATCAACCAATACCTTTTTATTTTCTAACATCTTGTAATCAATGTTATCGCTCCGGCTTCTGTAACATCAGGGCAATAACTCATGTTACAAGTTTCCTGTCACGAGCAGTTTGGAGCAAATATAGTTGAGCACCACATCTGTTATTTGTGGACACCTTGATATCACCGAATCCTTTAATATCGAGCAGCTTTCACCTACTGCAGTCATTCTCATGTTTCCCAGGTTATGAACAAATGGAGAGTATCACTTCAGTTTTTTCATGAACATCGTGTGATTGCATTCCGTGATGTTAGAAGGATTATCAATCAAGATTGCCCCCATACAGTGCGAGACATCATTGAAAAAGCCCTTGGTGGTAATGCTGCAGAAAGTTCATCTAGAAATCAGATGATAATTCCAGTGAATGCTGCTAGATTTCTTCATCAAATCATATTATGATGCCATTTAATGGTGGATGGAGGACAAAGTTCAGGGCCAAATCAGATGATGATTCAATCTAGACGAGTATATATTAATACAATTAGAATGAGAAGTCATGTACGTTGTATCAATTCGTCTCTCCTGCACACATACAGACATAATTTTAGTGAGCTAGCAGTAGTAGTCATCCATTTTCTTTCCTTATCCATCCCCATCCCACCCCTAAAACAAAAGGAACAAATTAAAGAAATAATGAACCAAAAATAAATAAATAAATAAATAAAGTACCACATTAGAATTGAAGATAGAGGTTATTCTATATTAAAATTATAGGCAACCTAATGCATGAACTCCCATTAGTGCATTAGTTACAAAAATAGACACTTGAGGCGTGGATCAAGGTACAGGATGAATCAAATGCGATGCATTAACTAAAAAAATAAATAAAAAGGGTAATAATATCAGCTCTTTCAAAATTATCAGTGAAACTAGTGGTGAATGATGATAGTAGAGAAGGTTTGGCCAAGTCTTGAATGAAAAATGTAAGTTAATAAAAGGAATTTCAATCGTGCACCACAATGAAAAGAAGGATCTCCCTGAAATTACATCGGCAAAAATTTCAGAGAACGACAAACAGTGGAGGTCTCATAAATATATGGACCAGAAGAGTAAGAGATTGGAGCCACAAAATATGTTAAAAAGCTTGGTTGAACTGAAATTGTTTCACATAGGCCTCAGAATTAGCCAACATCAACATAGGCACAATGATCTGCACTGCATATAATCAAAGTTTTCATAATTCACATGATAAGAGTAAGGAATGAGAGAATATTTAAGACACATAGCTTAAGATTTATGTAGGGAATTATGTAGGTGACAGGGATTCCATATTTCTTAATGTATAAAGGATGACTAACTTGTCGGTCAATTTCCCACAGCTGTTTAGCGCCAATAACTCTAAAACTAAACAAAAACTTCCAACATCTTGCAAAGCCTCACCTCTATGTTTCTGAACTCTAGCTTCACAGAAATCGAAAGAAGACATCCTATGGCCAAAGAATTCAAAAGAGGCCATCCTTTGCATGCAGAAAGCAAGCCTCCATCGTGATCGAACTCTGAATATAATGATGAAGTTTCAAGAGATTTGTAGTGAATTGCCACCTTTTCTAGTGAGACATCAGAAAGACATGGACATAGATAGGCAGCAAGACCAACCAATCCAGTCAAACTTTTGCTACAACAAAAATTCAAATCTTCTAGTCGAGTATAATTCTCCTCAATAGCAGCTGGACCTTTATCTCCACCATAGCACTGCTTTAAGAAGAGGGCATAACAAAATATTTGGCATAGCATTTAACATATCCAAGAATCATAATTTAATCATAGATAACTTTAAACTCAATTAACATATAGACATAATTTGTTTTTAAAACCCAAATGAAAAACGCGCCTAAGGCTATGTTTAATATAAGGGGAAAATGAGAAGGGACTTTCTATCCAATGTGATTAGACATATGTTTAGTTGAAAGAAAAGAAAATAATACTTTGAATCCAATATCCATCCCTTTCTAAGCTTCCCCTCTAATCAACCAAGGGAAACTCAATTCCCCCGGTATCTTTCCACTACTCATTATCATTCCATACAAATTGAACAGCTATATATTCCAAAGCAAAGGTGCAATTAGAAAAGCCAGCTTCATTATCTAAATTCACATACAATGCAAATGAACTTCACTGATTTCATGTTAGCTAGTCAATTTTTGGTCCATATCAGATTACTGCTCAAACGAAATTCAGACGATAGAATAGAAAATACATGCAAAATATGGGCAATCACCTGTAAACCCAAAGACTTCAGCATTTTACATTTCTCATCAATAGATACTAGCCTACAGTTACATAATGGCATCAAATCAACCTTAAACTCAAGTTTCACAAAGCCATGTCCTACAGCAGCTAACTTTAAATCTCATAAACAACACTTTCTGATGACATTTTCTTTAGATTTACGTTACCAATAAGAGGGCATTAACCATTGGCAAAGGAAGACACATTTAAAAAAGTAGAACAAAAAGCCAGTAAGAATGAAACTTAATGCAATTTTAAAATAATTACATGTAACAATACCAAGATGAAGTTAATTGTTACGAACATTCTAATTCTCATCAAAACTGCCATAAACTGAAATTTTAAAATTTCCTAATCATGGGAACAATTTGTTTACTTCACAAAAAAATCAAAAAAATTCTTAATCGTCACATCCGAATCTGATAATATTTAAATCACGTCATCATAACTCAAATTTGTCAACTGAAATGTTAAAAAATTCCCAATATCATAAAGTTAAACCCAAACAGCCAATTTTATGGGAGGGATATTAGAAGAAATCAGTTAAGAAGAATTGAGGGAGAGATCCTCAGATTTCCATTAATCGTGAAATCAAAATTCTCAAATGAATACAGGTCATTACTCTGCTATATATAGAAAAGGGAATCTAACTAACTAACTGAGATTTGTAAGGACCAATACATTGTAGACACGTGGATCAATTAATAAAATCAGCTAACTAATTTCCAGCTCATTCCAGCTTCGTGCAATGCTGCTGTGGCTGATGCTGTTTAGTCTGTTACTCCCCCTCAAGATGGACACTGGGATTGATCACAGCCATCTTGGACAATAACGGAAATAAAAGAGATGCAGGTAAAGCCTTTGTGAAAACATCAGCTAACTGATGTTGTGATCGAATAGGTAGCAGTTTAAGGAAACCAGAAGTGACCTTGTCGCGAACAAAATGACAGTCAATTTCGATGTGTTTGGTGCGCTCGTGAAAAATAGGATTAGAGGCTATATGAATAGCCGCTTGATTGTCGTAAAAGATCAGTGCAGGATCAGAAGTGGATACATGAAAATCGAGAAGTAACTGTTTCAGCCAAATCAGCTCACTTGTTGTAGATGCCAAGGCACGGTACTCAGCCTCAGCTGACGACCTTGAGATAGTAGTCTGTTTCTTGGCTTTCCACGAGATTAAGGAGTCCCCAAGGAAGACACAAAAACTAGTGACTGACTTTAGACAAGATCCCCAATCCGCATCTGCAAAAGCTCGTAACTGAAAAGAGCAGGTTACTGGGAATAAAAGTCCTTTGCCTGGAGTAGATTTGATATACCAGAGCAGATGGTGTGCTGCATCTAAATGAGGCTGCCGAGGCTGAGATACAAACTGGCTCAGCTTATGAACTGTGAAAGTAATATCAGGCCGTGAAATTGTTAAGTACAATAGGCGACCAACCAAACGTCTGTACATCGATTTATCAACAAGAGGATCTCCTTGAAAGGAACTCAAACGGATCTTAGGATCCATAGGTAAGGAAGCAGGCTTACAACCCAGAAAACCTATGTCTTCAAGCAATTGAAGGGCATAATGGCGTTGAGATAAATAAATTCCTTTATGTAATCTGCCAATCTCCAATCCCAAGAAATATTTTAAATGACCAAGATCTTTTAACTTCAACTGGCTGTGCAAGAAACTCTTCAAAGATGCAATGGCCTGATGATCAGCTCCTGTGATGACTATGTCATCCACATAAACAAGCAAAGCCACAAAGGATGTTCCAGACCCTTTAGTGAATAAGGAGTAGTCAGATTTTGACTGACAAAAGCCATGAAGAAGAAGAGAATTAGAGAATTTCGAAAACCATTGTCTTGAGGCTTGATTCAAGCCATAAATTGATTTATGAAGTCTGCACACCACCTTCTCCTCCTGTTTACCAGCCCCAGTTCGTCTGTCATAGCCTAAAGGAAGGTCCATATAAATTTCCTCAAATAAATCACCAATGAGGAATGCATTATTAACATCCAACTGTGTGATATGCCAATTGTTAGCGGAGGCAATGGCTAAAAGAACTTTAACAGTTACAAGCTTAGCCACAGGAGAAAATGTCTCAATAAAATCCAAACCCTCTTGTTGGGTATACCCTTTTGCAACCAACCGAGCCTTGTATCGATCTATACTCCCATCTGAGTTGTATTTGATCTTGTAAACCCATTTACAACCAATGGAGTGCTTACCAGTTGGTAAAGTTGTGATAGTCCAAGTGTGATTTGTTTCCATGGCCTGTAATTCAGACTTCATAGCATCCCTCCAATGGTCAAATTTTACAGCTTGATGGTAAAATTGAGGTTCAAAGTGTGAGGAGATAGATCAGAGGAAGTGTTTATGTGCAGCAGAGAATGAATTGTAAGAGATGTGCTTTGAGATGGGATGATCAGAATGATCAGAAACTTGTGTTGACTTTGTCAAGAGATTACAGTGATAATCTCTTAGGTATGAATGGGGTAGACTCATTCTAGATGATCTCCTAACTGTTGTGGGTTCTAGGGAATTATTTTCAGCAGGATTAGGATAAGGATCAGAAAGCCATTCTTGGGAGCCATCATCATTTTGCACTGTAATGGGAGAGGAATGAGGGGAATCAGAAGGAAATGTGATAGGCAGGGATTTTGGCAAAACAAGGTCGGGAAATGGATCAATGCTGCTGTGGCTATGAGTGATGGAGTGGAAAGGAAAGACTTGCTCATGAAAAATGACATCCCTGGAAATTATAAAAGTGTGAGAAACAATATCATACAATTTATAACCTTTAATTCTAGGTGGATACCCAACAAAGATACATGTCTTAGCTCTGGGTTGGAACTTGGTTCTCTGAGATAGGAGTGTTGAAGCAAAGCATAGGCATCCAAAGGTTCTGAGATAAGTGTAATCGACTGGGGAATTATGCAATAAGGAGTAAGGAGATTTGTTTTGTAGTGCTGAGGTAGGAGTTCTATTTATGAGAAAAGTAGCAGTAAGGACGCATTCTCCCCAAAACTGAATGGGAACTTGGGATTGAAAATACAAAGCTCTAGCGACATTGAGGAGATGTTGATGCTTTCTCTCAACAACTGAGTTTTGCTCAGGCCTCTCTACACATGAAAATTGGTGAACAACCCCTTTGGAATTGAAATAGTCTGTAAATTGTAATTCAGGGGCATTATCAGATCTGAAGGATTTAATGAGCACTTGAAACTGAGTTTCAATCATGCTGAAAAACCTGGGAATGATATTCTTAGCATCAGATTTGTTCTTCATCAGATACACCCAAGTAAAACGTGTACAATCATCCACAAGGGTGAGAAAATACTTGTAGCCAGAATATGTGGGAACCTGATAAGGCCCCCAGGTATCACAATGTATAAGATCGAAGGTATTAGGGGACATGTGATTGTTAGAAGGAAATGATAACCTTCTCTGTTTGGCTAAGGGGCAGACATCACATAATGCAATTCGTGAACTTCTGTGTTTATCACAAAGCAAATGCAACTGATCCTTTATTAGATTTAACTTCTGAAAAGACAAGTGCCCAAGTCTAAGGTGCCAAACATGAGCATTCACATTGTGTACAAATGAAGAAACTGAAAAAAAAAGCATTCTGAGAAACATCATTCCTATCAACTGAATCATCACTTAAAATGTATAAGCCTTCCATTCTTTTAGCACTGCCAATCATCCTCCGGCTGTGTAGGTCCTGAATGAAGCAGGAATCAGTCAGAAATTTGACCTCAATATTTGTATTTTTGGTTAGGGCACTTACTGACATAAGGTTGAATTTGAATTGTGGCAAATATAATACATCCTCCAATATAAGATTCCCAATCTTCACTGTCCCAATGAACTCAGCAGCAATTCTCAAATAATTTGGCATAATGACAAAGTTATTCTTTACTGGATTCATGTTAACAAAAATAGACTTATTGAAACATATGTGACTAGTGGCTCTTGAATCAATCACCCAGCTTTTTGGTGAGTTCATCATAGGACTAGTCGAGATTGAAAAGCAAGTACCTGAAATCTGATTCGAGTGTGCATCCATTTCAGTTTCAACTTTGGCAGAAGATAAATGACTACTCAGCATGCTCATAAGCTGCTGGTACTGAGCCTGATTTAGTGATTGCATAAAATCTCCTACGCCATGTTGAACTTGTTCTGGAACGACACCAGATACCTGGTTACTAGGAACATACTTTGGCGAATTGTTTAGATTAGTGTGATTTGCTTTCTGCTTGACCTTATAGCTAGGAGGATACCCATGGAGTTTATAACATTTGTCAACGGAATGCCCATTCATTCCACAATGTGTGCACGTAGGCCTTTCTTTCCTGTAGATCCTGTTCTGCATCTGGCCAGTATTAAATCTCTTGTTCTCATTTCTGGCGTAAAATCCCATAGAATCAACATTAGTGCTAGCATCAGTAATGTTCGAGCTTATATTCCTCTGATGTTCCTCTTGACAAACCAGAGAGAAAACTCTATTAATGGGAGGTATGGGATCCATAAGCAGGATTTGGCCTCTCACTTGTGAAAATGATTCATTCAAACCCATTAAGAATGACATCACGTACTCCATTTGGTAGTGATCAACAAGTTTCCTAGATCCTTCACAGTCACATTTTCCACAGGTACAGACTGGCCTGTAGTTGCTAAGTTCCTCCCATATTGTCTTCAGTTTGGTAAAGTAGGTACTTACGGAAGACTGGCCCTGAGAATGGTTCATCAAATCACGTCTCAATTGGAATATATGAGGTCCATTACGCTGTTGAAACCTCTCATTCAGATCTGTCCATATATCCTGTGCGAATTCAGAATATATGATGCTGGCAGAGATCTCCTTGGATACTGAATTCAATATCCATGAAATTACCATGTTATTGTTGCGGCTCCAATGATGAAGCAAGTCTTCATTGTCCTCCGGTTTAAGTATGGATCCATTAATGAATCCAATTTTATTTTTCACTGATAGAGCAATCACCATTGATCTGCTCCATGAGGCGTAATTATCGTCTGTTAAAGGCTGAGAAACCAGCGCCAATCCCGGACTATCGGAGTGATGAAGAAAGTACGGGCTGGATCCATCATCAATTGTGGAACGATTAATTCATAATGGTGCAGCAGAAGCCATGATGAATGAAGAATGTTAATTGAAAACGGAATCACAGATGAAGCATTAATTGCTCTGATACCATATTAGAAGAAATCATGAAAGAAGAATTGAGGGAAAGATCCTCAGATTTCCATTAATCGTGAAATCAAAATTCTCAAATGAATACAGGTCATTATTCTGCTATATATAGAAAAGGGAATCTAACTAACTAACTAACTGAGATTTGTAAGGACCAATACATTGTAGACACGTGGATCAATTAATAAAATCAGCTAACTAATTT